>JAOQMQ010000001.1:22090238-22112773 GCA_027563845.1 Erythroxylum subrotundum | reverse complement strand
CGTGACAAGGAGGGGTGGACTTTGTAGTCTATTTAGGTTCTCGCAGATTTGACTTCCTGCAGGTATTCTCCTTGATTTTTGTGATTTTTCTTCTTCTTCTTCTTATTATTATTATTATTTTAATGAATTTGTTTCGGTAACTTTCATCATTCTTATATTGTCTCATTTGCATGTGGGTCCACCGGAAACAGCCTCTCTACTATGTAGGAGTAAGGCTGCGTACTATCGGACCTCCCCAGACCTTGCTTCATTGCAAAGTTTCGGACTGGGTGATGACGACGACGACGATGATGATGATTGAAAAAGGTTTATAAGAACAGAAGATCTGTTCTCCTCAAAAATAGGCCTCAAGTGGTCACCGGTTACCTCATCACATGGGAAATAAAACTCAACAAGTGAAGATAACATAATTATATTTGGTGTCATATTAAGAACATTAGTATTATTTTAATTCCCTTTCCTTTCACATTACCTCTTTTTTATATTTATATTTTAATTCCCTTTCCTTTCACATTATCTCTTTATTATTATTATTTACAATAAACAATTTTGCAATTATTTTATCTTAAGAATTAAAATTTTTTAATATACACAATAAATTTTATCAAATTAATAACTTAAAATTTGATAAAACTTATTTTAACAAAAATTTAACCAATAATTAAAAAACTCAACTGATTCGACTGATTTAATTTTAAAAATCTTAAACTGACTAACTTTTTATTTCAATTTTAAATTTTGAATTTGATTTATTTTAATAACTTTTGTTGTTAAAAATTGAATTAGTGCTCAATTTTATAAATTAATAAATTCTTATAAACTAAAACAAATTAATTAAGTTCAATTGAATAATTTTTTCAATTAAAATTTAAATTATTTGATAAGAAAGCACAATTTCTTTCCATCATATTTTAAAATTTTCAAGTTGATTCAATCTTTAACTAATTTTATGACGGTTTAATATAGTTGAACTTTTTAAACCTTAAACCTCTTTTCTTATAAGCTTAACTTCTAATCCAAATTTTAAAGCATTGATTTTAACCAATATAGTCATTATGATTTTCATAAAATCTAAACCCAATAATTAAAAATAGAAACATAATCTAACTCCATTTGAATGTAAATAAAATAATATTATATCATCATTATTTTATCTCCTAAATTTATTAAGTGTCAGAATATTTTATCTAAGTTTAACACAAAATAATTTCTATAGTCGAGGGTAAGACTCGAGTCTAGACTTAAAATTTTATATTCAAATACGAGTATAACCTAAAGTTTGGCCAGACCCGAAGCTCAATTTTGAACTTTAACTTAATCATATTTGACTAAATTTAATTTTAAAAATTATTAAAAATTAAAAATTACATCATTTGATAGTATAATTTTCCAGTTTCGTGTAAATCCAACCCCAATTATGACCAACTTAGATTAGAACAGCCATATTCATTCAAAAACCGTGTCATGTCGACTAAACTTTCTTTGTCCGTGGCTTATCAAAATCTTGAGGAGTCCGGGTCTCCAGGGCTCTGCCATTGCTCGTCGCTTTCAACAAACCGGTGGGCAAAGGTCAAAACCCACGATCAAAGCTTAAACAAAAACACGAACACAAACGGGAGCGATAACATCAAAAAGCAACAAGAAACCAAGTCACTGTCTCGATTGTCACCATCAAAAGACCCATTTGATGTAGACGGTAATCAAATCATGATGTTGATGAAAAAAGTTTAATAATGGAAACTCCAACCTCACAATCACCAGAAAGAACAAAAGATGAAGTTTGGGTTTCATTTATATATAATAATTCTTTTGTAAAGTGCGACCCATCAGGATGAGATTCTCCTGATTGGCAAATACCTTATGGTGTGGTTGAGAAATCTACGGCTATGAATCGCCCGTGGATAGCGGAAGGACAGTGACATGTAACATCTTCCATGTTCTGCCTTTGATTAACCATACTTTCTTATTCCATCAGTTTGAAATTGTGGAATCTCCTAAGTTAAGGAAAGACTGCAACTTATTATTAATTAAATTGAGATTAAATTGTAGAATCTGGGGTACCGCCAAATCGAGCTCGAAGTGGATTCCACAACAGTGATAGATATCTTATCTTCACCGGATCACCGGGCTAACTCTCTCACCTCTCTCATTAGAGGCATAAATGAACTGTTCAATAGGAACTAAACTGTTGTTCAGTGACACATTTATCGATAGAGCAATAAATGAGTCGACTGACTTGTCACTTATGCGGGTCACTTTGATGTCGGAGTCACTTATTTTGCCACAACATCTACAAGGTGTCACATGATTCTTTTAGAGGATTTATCAGGAACCTGTCTCTCCCGATTTACCGTGTAATTTTGGTTTTGTTTCTCTTTAAAAAAGTTGAGATTAAAATTCAACTATACTAATATTTACAATTTAATAAATAAAAACTTTATTTTTCTCATTTACAATAAACATAAAGAACATAACGATTAAAAAATTTAACCGATTTAGCTAGTTTAATTATAAAAGTCTTGAATTGTTTAATTTTTCGGTCCAATTTAAAATTACTCTTATTGTTAAAAATCGAATAATTTCAGTAAATTAATAAGTTATTATAAACTAAAATACATTAATTAATTTTCATTTAAGAATTACTTTCAGTTATATTTCAAATTTTTTAATTTTAAACTAATTTTATGATAGTCTAATACTGATTGAACCTTTTAAACCTTAAACTTTTTTTCTTAATGGTTTAATTTCCGGTCCGATTTTTAAAGTTTATGCGGATAGGAAAGGAATAAAAATCATTAAATACACAAATAAATCATTTTTTAAATATTTTATATAAGGATGAAAAAAATGACATACATATGGTTTAAACGTGAACAAATGGGACAAAAAGTAAAGAAATCCTTGAAACGACGCCGTTGGGGTCGTCCCGGACACTCGTTACATTGCCAATACTGACCATTCTCTAGGACCCAACCCATCTCTCTCTCTCTCTCTCATTCTCTTCTCTGTCGCGAGCTCTTCGCACCAAATCTCTCGATTTCGCTAATTCAGTCACAAACACACCTATCTTCACCCACCTCTCTCTCTCTCGATCCGATTCGCCGATAGTAAAACCGCCGAGAGAGAATAAAAAACCCGAAAATCCAACAAAAAGAAACCCCCCAAAAAAGTTTAACAGAAAGAGGAGAGGGAAATTCCGCCTTCCAAGCCCAAACCCATCAATAAAAATCCAATCTGATGCTTTTACCCATATCAATTTTTACCTTTTGTTGATTCCCTCTTATCCTGATCTAGGATTTTTTATTTTTGTTTGGCCATGTTGTCCCTGGTGGTTTTAGGGTTTGTCTCGATTTGAGTTTCGAGATCGATTTGGGATTGGGATTGATGGTTCTTTTAAGTGAAGAAAGAAGTGGGATTGATTTGTTGAACAGATATGAAACGGAGTTGCTGGTGTGCGTGGGTTCGGTGGTCGCCGCGGCGGTGGTGAGAATCGAAATTGGTAGCGGCACATGTTGCCGGTGTTTGACTCCTCGACGACTGTAGCTGTTGCAGCAGATTTTTCTCCTGATTATTCATCGTCTTCTAATTTTCTCCTTAAAGTATATATCTTGCTCTTTCTCGGTCTTTTTTCTTCATTTCTGGATTATTTATTCATTTTGTGTGTTACACTGGTTGGTTTTTCCTTTTCTTTTTGGATGTTGAATTTTGGGGTTTTTGACCAAGCTGAGTATGCTAGTAGGTGTTTTTTCTTCCGAGTTTTTCAGCGATGTTTGGTGGTTTGGATCCTTTCTCTGAAATTTTTTGTTGAAGCTGATTTGTGATTATGCTTTTTATTTTTAATTACCTTTTTTGTTATTCCTGCGTTTCCAGTTTGTTTAGTTTAATATTTTATCTTATCTTGTATGCTTTGTGTTTTGAGTTGGCTTAGGCTTACCGATGTTTTCGTGGTGGTTGTAATTGTTTTCCCTTTTCTTCTTCTTCTAGATTCAACGGATTCCTAAATTGTCACTTTATCCTCTTCAGAATGTCTGTGTGTTTCGGTAATTGCTCAATTGCCAAAAGCCTCTCTCAAAGATACCCTTTTCTTGGTTCATAATTGCTGTCCTATGAGTTTTCAATTATTTTTCATCCACATTTATGATTGTTTTGGTATGTTTTGATGCTACGTTTAACGTTACTGTTTTCAACTTCTTTTGCATTTTTTTTTTTTTATTGCTTTGGATGTTTGCGTTCTCATTTAAATCTTCTGCTAATCTTAAACATGTTTAGCTTATTATTAATTTGAATGTTTCCCGCTATCCCAGTAGCATACTGGTCCAATATAGTTGAATGTTTTCCATCACTAATTGCAGGATGGACGCAAGATTTATGTTGGTGATTGTGCACTTTTCAAGCCGCCCCAGGATTCCCCACCTTTCATTGGAATTATTCGGAAGCTAATTACAGGAAAAGAGGAAAGACTCAGTTTAGGGGTCAATTGGCTTTACCGACCTTCTGACATTAAGCTTGGAAAAGGTGCCTTCTTAGAAGCTGCACCTAACGAAATTTTCTACTCATTCCATAAGGATGAAATTCCGGCTGCATCATTACTCCATCCGTGCAAAGTCGCTTTCCTTCGTAAAGGTGTTGAACTTCCTTCAGGGATATCTTCATTTGTGTGCAGAAGAGTTTATGATACTGAGAACGCGTGTTTATGGTGGTTAACTGATAAAGATTATATTAATGTAAGTGCATTGTCCCGTTTGCTTTCCTTTTTCTTGTAATTCATTATTATTTTAATTAGATCTATATTTAATTTTTTGATACAGGAACGGCAGGAAGAAGTAGACAAGTTATTAGACAAGACAAGACTAGAGATGCATGGGGCAGTGCCGTCAGGAGGCCGTTCTCCTAAACCCTTGAATGGTCCAACATCTGCACTAAAACCGAATTCAGATACTGCTCAGAACAGTACTTCATTCTCATCTCAGGGTAAAGTTAAGAAGAGGGAACGGAGTGATCAGGTTTCTGAACCTGCTAAACGGGAACGTTTGTCTAAACCAGAGGATAGGGATTTTGGTCAAAACCGGACTGAGCATGTATTCAAGTCTGAACTCGCCAAAATAACTGATAAAGGAGGTCTTGTTGATTTAGAAGGAGTTGAGAGATTAGTACAACTAATGCAATCTGACAGTACCGATAAGAAAATAGATTTGGCCGGTCGAATAATGCTTGTTGATGTAATAGCAGTTACAGATACAGATAGAGTTGACTGTCTTGGGCGTTTCGTGCAGCTCCGGGGTTTACCTGTTTTGGATGAATGGCTGCAGGAGGTACACAAAGGGAAAATTGGTGATGGTACCAGTTCTAAGGACAATGATAAATCTGTTGAAGAGTTTCTTTTGACATTACTTAGAGCATTAGACAAGCTACCTGTAAATCTCGATGCATTACAATCTTGTAATATGGGCCGATCAGTTAATCATTTGCGAACTCATAAAAATTCTGAAGTCCAGAAGAAAGCTAGGAGTTTAGTTGACACGTGGAAGAAGCGTGTTGAAGCTGAGATGAATATGAATGATTCAAAAACTGGATCAAGTCGTGGTGTTTCATGGCCCACCAAGCCAGCCCCATCTGAAGTTTCTCATGTAGGCAGCAGAAAGCTAGGGGCATCTGCTGATGGTGGATTTAGAAGTTCTGTAACACAATCTTTGTCATCTAAAAGTTCTCAAGTTAAGCTTGCAGCTGGGGAAGGTGTTGCAAAGTCATCTTCACCTGGTGCAATGAAATCCATGACCACTCAGGTTTCTAGAATGTTAATTGGGCCTGGAACCTCAGATCCACCTCTTACACCAATCAAAGAGGAAAGGAGTAGCAGTTCAAGTCAGTCTCAGAACAACAGCCAATCTTGTTCAAGTGAACATGCAAAGACAGTCGGTTCTTCATGTAGGGAAGATGCAAGAAGCTCAACTACTGGATCTGTGTCTGTAAGTAGAGGTTCAAATGGTGCTTCTCGCCATCAAAAATCAAACCATGGTGTTCATGCATCTGTTGCCTCGGTAGCTCAAAAGGAGGTCATTGCAGCAAAAGTTAGTTCTGGAAATAGGAGCTCAAACTCTGACAAGGTATCACCAACTCGGGTTTCACATGATAGAGCGCCTGATATTTCCAATGTGGATCATGGAAACAATCAGCGGCTCATTGTGCGGTTACCTCACACTAATCGAAGTCCTTCAAGAGGTGCTAGTGGGAGTTCTTTGGATGATCTTGCTGCCATAAGTGGTAGAACGTCTCCTCCACCTGAAAGGCATGATAACAATGACAGGAAAGCTAGGGGAAGAGGTGAAATTTCACGATGTAATAATTTATCAAGTGGGAATTCGAATTTATGTCAAGGGAAAGATGGACAGTATGGGCATGATGAAGGTAATGCTGTGACTGCTTCTGCCGAACAACAGAAAATTGACGAAGAAGGTTCAAAGGTACTGGAAGAATCAAAGGCTACTGACTCACTATTGGGGACTATGCCTAGATTGGGGAAACCTTATGATGCTTCTTTGAGCTCCATAAATGCTTTGGTTGAAAGCTGCGCAAAGATTTCTGAAGCTAATGCATCTGCTTCACCAGAGGATGATGATGTTGGGATGAACCTGCTTGCTAGTGTGGCAGCAGGAGAAATTCTGAAAGCTGATACTGTCTCACCTTCAACTTCTCGCAGAAGTTCACCTGTAGCAGAGGAGTCATCCTCTGGTGATGATAGCAAACCAGAACACATGGCTGAAGAAGCTGGGAAAATCCAATGCAAGCCTAGTGATGTAACCGATGCTGGCGCAATTGCAGAAGTACTTGATTCTGTTGATTCGTTGTTGGCTAAGAAGGATTTGGGACATACAGCTGACAAAATGCTCAAATACACGTCTGGGGATTGCGGAGTTCCTTTGGTTGAATCTGAAGATAAAGAAGGGAAATCTTCTTTTACAAATTTGCAACAATCTGGTGAAGTTTCTTATTTGAGATCTGATGTGAAGTCAATTGAGCCAGCATGTGATCCTTCAGTTGTAGGGTTGCCTATTGTTCAGAAGGTTGAGATTAAGAGGGAGGTTGAAGCTGTCCACCACTCTCTTGAACGTATAATATCAGTAAGTGAGACGGATCAACATAATTTCATTTCAGTGAAATCTGAAGGCAGGACTGCTGCACTGAATGATGAAAGGAAGGCTGATTGTGCACATGAAAGAGTGGAGGAAAGCAGTGTGGCAGCTGTATCAGAATTAGCTGTTACCGGCGCAAAATGTGGGAAGGAGGTGAATGAAAAACCAACATGCTCATCATTGGAGGTTAGTCTTCAAAAGCATAATGCTCTTGATCATGATTCACTTAGTGGTGTCTCAACAGAGCAGAGGCCATCTGAAAATGTGGACATTAAACTGGACTCTTCAGACAAAAAAAGTGATCATGCTAGTCTGCCATCTCCTTCTGGAATGTCCCTTGTGGAGCACATGGCTGAGGTCCCTGACAAATCTAGGACAGAAGGTCATGTTGAGCTGAATGAGCGACCGTGGACAGGCTTAGTTTCATCTGGTTCAGATCATAATATTGAATGTACTGCAGAGAATTTAGATAGAAAAGATGTGCAGGGTGCATCTGCTTCTCATGTGGGCTTGCCCATTGTTTCCCTTCGAAAAAATGAACCATGTGAGATATCTATGGGCTTCAAGTCTGATGGTGTTGAATCAGATGCGATAATAGAGCCACATGCTACTGTTGCAAATGCTTCAGTCTCAGTTGCATGCTCTGGCGGGTCTGTGAAGCTTGACTTTGATTTGAATGAAGGCTTTTCGATTGATGATGGAAACCAAGGTGAGCCTGCTCAATCTGTGGGTCCTGGTATCTCATCTACTATTCATCTGCCTTGTCCTTTGCCTATTCCCTTATCATCTATATCTGGAACCTTGTCTACTTCAATTACTGTGGCTGCTGCTGCCAAAGGCCCATTTGTTCTTCCTGAAAACCCACTACGTACCAAGGGAGAACTTGGGTGGAAAGGATCGGCTGCTACAAGTGCTTTTCGACCAGCTGAACCTAGAAAGAATTTGGAAATGGGTCTGAATTTTGGTGAAACCGCAATGGTTGATGCTTCTGGAAAACAAGGCCGCACTCCTTTAGATTTTGACCTAAATATTCCAGATGAGAGAGTTCTAGAAGATGTAATTTCTCAAAATTCTGCTCGAGCTTCTTGTTCTGAGTCTGGAGCTCGTGATCGCTCTGATGGTGGATTTGACCTTGACTTGAACAAAGCTGATGAGAGCTCAGACACTGGATTTCTTTCAAACAACAGCTCTCGCTTTGAAATTTCTACGATATCAAACAAATCATCACTACCTGGTGGACTGTCAAATGGTGCACTTAATATTTCCAGAGGCTTTGATTTAAACAATGGACCAGGCCTTGATGAAGTTGCCCCTGAAGCAGCACCACACAATCTGTCGGTGAAAAGTAGTTTACCTTTTCCATCACCTGTTCCTGGTCTAAGAATGAGTAGTGCAGAATTTGGAAATTTCTCATCTTGGTACCTTCCAGCCAACACCTATTCAGCCATCTCAGTCCCATCAGTTTTCCCTGGTAGAGCAGAACATAGTTTTGTTGCTCCTGCTGGATCGCAGAGGATTTTGGCTCCTCCAAATGCAAGCACGACTTTTGGGCCTGAAATTTACCGGGGCTCAGTGTTATCATCTTCTCCGGCAGTGCCTTTTCCAGCTACTACCCCATTCCAATATCCAGGATTCCCATTTGAAACCAGCTTCCCTCTGGCATCAAACACTTTTTCTGGTGCTTCAACAGCATATATGGAATCATCTTCTGGCAATGCACTTTGTTTTCCTACTGTTCCTTCACAATTAGTAGGACCTGCTTGTGTAGTCTCATCTCCTTATCCTAGACAGTATGCAATGAGCCTTCCTGGTGGCAGCAGCAATGCAAGTTCTGACAGCAGGAAATGGGGTGGCCAACTTGATCTGAATGCAGGTCCTGGAGCTAGTGATGGAGAGCGTAGGGAGGAGAGACTGCCTTCTGCAATAAGACAACATACTCTTCCCGGTTCACAAGTGATGACAGAGGAGCAGATGAAGATGTATCAGGTTGCTGGTGGAGCAGGAAACAGTGTATTCAAGAGAAAGGATCCTGATGGAAGCTGGGATCCATCCGATAGATTCCACAGCTTCAGACAATCATCATGGCAATAGGTTAACAACGCAATGGTTCAAAATATTTTGGAGAGGTGAGCCACTTGTTGGACACAGTTCAGTGATTTGATTTTTAATTTTGTTATGTCCTATGTTATCTTTTTGGAGTGGAATGTTTGGGTCAGTTTGTAGGGGTAGAGATGTGCTGCGGAGGGAAGGAATGATCACTCTGCATAACTGCCCTACCAAATTATCTTACAAAATATTGATTTGTGCATTCTTTTTAACACTTGTTCCCATTTTCAAGGAACTGGAAGGCAGATTCATGAAGAGCCATGGCCTCAAAAGGACCAAGTTACAAAGGGCGCTGTTCTTTGTTCAACCAGATATAAATCCCGACCGGGAAGGGGCAAGATGGCTCCTCTGTCTCCTATAACAGTTCGAGAAAGAAACGGTGCCATCAACCTAATCGCAGCAGCAGCATTACCAACAATGCTTTGCAAAAAGGATTTTTCGACTGACCAAAGTGAGGGCCAACCAAAAACCTGAGCACTTTAGGACATCAAGAGCTTGTGACAACATAATTTGGAAACTTCCTGACTAGATGTGGTCATTGAGTTCTTTTTCCTCCCTTTCTTGATTGTACAGTGATAAATCAAAAATGAATTTGGTTGCCTCAAATGGTGTTTGATATATTTAGAAATTTAATTTTTAGGCATAAATGTTATGGATGCTGCTGATATTGATAAGGTATTTCAAGGTTACCCTGTGCCTGTATAGTTTCCATGCCTTGGTCTGTGCAAACCAGTGTCTGTGTTCTGACTCAGCTTTAAACATTCAGCTATGCGCATTTCTTCATTTTGTCTTTTGATGATGTTTGTTCCTATCCAGGACATTGTTGAAGCACGATTTGAATGGTAGTTGTATGGTCTCCCAGGTTAAAATGTCAAGCAACTTGCACATTTGCCCCTGCGTTGCATACCATTTATACAAAACGCCATTTCTAACCTTCTTCTTCTTCTTATACTGAATCCATGGCTATGAGCGAATTAAGCTTCGTCGATCAGGCAATTAAGTGCAAGTGTGAGCAAATCTGAACAGAGCAAATAAAATTTGAATTTAAATTTAAATTTGATTTAAAATTTAGAATTTCATTTTTTAAAAGTTCCAAGTCCTTTCAAAACGTAATTATTTTGAATTATGTTTGTTGAATTCAGACCAAAAATACCAAACTACTCCAACAAACAAGATTGGTAATAATTCAAACTATAGTTGAGGTTCAATTATAACGTGGATTGATCGAGAGATATGATGAGATTGATTCAACAATCGCTATCATTCGTGTATGATGACAAATCTTCCATTTAGTTTTGACTAAGTATATGATAATGACAGTCCTTTTGTCTCAGACATACGTTAGTGGGAAAAGCTAAAGCGTGTAATGACTACAAGGCCGAAATTAGTCGATGAAAGCTTCATGTTTCGAACAAGTTTCGCCGGAAAATCAGGTAAATTAAGTAACCAAGGTCCACAACAACAGGAAACAGCACATGCAATCAGCTAAACCAATGGTGTTCCACAGGTCATTAACCCGTATCGCACGGTTGACATTACAGTACATAAAGATCACCTTTTTGACCTTCCTATCATAGAATTACAACTGCCCTTAACCAGGTCCATGTACCTGTTTAGTGAGGGAAGAGCAAATACTAGAACCCTCACCTTTCCAATATTCTTTACCAATTACCAAAGATATGTAATGCTTTTGTATAAGGGAATAAATCTTTCTTTTTCGGACACGAATCACATACATGACTGTCTGTGTCTCTCCATCTGCATGACTAAGAAAAATGAAGTCTTGTTCTTCTTCTTCTTCTTCTTCTTTCTCTTCCTTTTTGTTTTACAGCCACAAGGAAAGATGCCTCAAAATGGGGAGATCAGTACCTTTCTTGTTATCATCTCTAGGCCTAACCACCATTTTCAGCATGATACTTCTCTTTTCTCCAAACCCTTTTAAGGTCTTGCCTAAAAATGATGACCCTGATGATCAAAAGCTCCTGTTGATGGAACCACAAAAGGGTATAATACCTTTCAATCAATGCTTCAACCCCATGTACCTTTCTTTTTGCTTTTTCTTTTAATTTTTTTTGGTTTTCCCTTGAGTTTTACTTTACAACGGCATGAATTGAGTAATGATGTTTGGTTTTGTAGTGGAAGACAATTGTGACTTGTCCAAAGGTCACTGGATACCAGATCTTAATAAGGTTTCTCAGTATACAAATTCAAGTTGTGCAACGATTCCAGACTCAAAGAATTGTTTCAGACATGGGAGGGTGGACAGAGATTTCCTTAACTGGAGATGGAAGCCTGAAAAATGTGATCTTCCAAGCTTTGATCCTCATGCTTTCTTAGACATTGTTAGAGGAAAGACACTAGCTTTCGTTGGTGATTCAGTTGCTAGAAACCACATGGAATCACTGCTATGCCTCCTCTCAAAGGTCAGTTCATGTCTCCTTCATTTGTCTCCTTATGAACATAAATTATGAGATTTAAGCCTGTTACCGTACAATTTTGGACCTTTCGTCTATGACATATTCAGGAGGTTGTCGGAATCAAGAAACGACAGAGAACAAGTTGCATGCATTTAGAAATTTGCTTGTCACTTTAAGTGCCTCATCGGATTGGAATTCCAAGGTGGTGTTTGTTCATCAGTTTCCTTTTCAAAATATGGCGAGTTTGGTTTTGAATTAATTGATGATTATGTTGGAAACAAAATCTTAGAAACAAAGTGGAAAGATGCTTAGCAACTGCTATTCTCATCTACGCTGATATCTAAATAAGCCTGAATTTCTGAGTGCAGCTTCATGCCAATCATGTGCTTTGTCTGTAAAAGGCAATTTACTGTATCAGAACATGCAGTAGCTGTGATTGGAACAGCTTGGTTGCTATTTCTGTACCAATAAGGATCATTTCCTCTGCCCATATTGTGCTCACAGGAAAAGAGTTGAAAGTATCAGAATGTGTGAAGACATGTGACAGTTGTTAATAGCATTTATAGTAATTCTGTGGAACTTAAAACTCTCAACTAAAAGTTGCTTAACTATGTTTTGGTCTTCATATTGAATCTAAAAATGGTGTTTTCCCTGCAGGAGGAAGCTCCAAACGATGTTTACAAGGATTCTGAAGATAGGAACCGGATATGGCACTTTCCTGTCCACGACTTCACCCTCAAGATCATCTGGACAAAATTTCTTGTAGTTGGTGAGGAGAGAATGACCAACGGTTCATCATCAGGCGTTTACGATTTGTATCTCGACAAGATTGACGAGAACTGGACTAGAGAACTTCATACCATAGATTATGTTGTTCTATCAGATGCACATTGGTTCTTCAGACCAATATATTTACATGTAGGCTCAGAAGTAGTGGCATGTGTTTTCTGCAATGCACCAAACATCACCGATCGAGGTGTTAGTTTTGCTCTCAGGATGGCATTTCGAGCTGCTTTAAAACACATCAATCATTGCAAGAACTGCAAGAACATAGTAACAATGGTAAGGACATTCTCACCATCCCATTTTGAGAATGGGGCTTGGGACACGGGAGGGAACTGCAACAGGACAAGTCCTTTTGGTGAAGAGGAAATCAGCTTGGAGACTACCGACTGGGAACTTAGAAACATGCAAGTAGAGGAGGTTGAAACAGCTAGAAAAGAAGGTGGGCAAAGAAGACGGTACGGAGTTTTGGACATAACCAGGGCTATGCTTATGAGACCTGATGGACACCCTTCAGAGCACTGGGGTAACAAATGGATGAGAGGCTACAATGACTGTGTTCACTGGTGCTTGCCAGGTCCAATCGATATGTGGAGTGATTTCTTGCTGGCTGTCCTCAGGAAGCTGGTTTGATTTCTTGCATCGGATAGAGATTTACTATAGATTATAAGAATACCATTCAATTGTAATAATATCAAACTTTTCCATTTTTGTTTCTGAGGCATAAAGGTTCATGATAAAGAAAGTATCGGTTTAAGAATTTATGTGATCATTGGGATTGATTGACATGTACATAACACTACAGAAGAAACATCGAATCCTGATGACACTTTCAACGTGATTTAGGTTTCGTTATTTTGATTGTGAAAAATACCAAACCTATCTGAAGCCTTGAGGTCTTCTTTTTTTTTTTTTAAGTTGCAGATAGTGATAGGTGGTGATTGATAAAAACTTTGGACCCTCATCAAGCTTTCATAACAGGTGAAGTACAAGTCAATTCAGACCTTCAAACATGAATATGGCATAACATCGACAAAACATGAAAGATCCAAAATTAGGTGAATTTTGTTTCAGGCTCAGTACGTAGACTGTGACCAAGCAGACAAACCCTGATCCTGAATCAGCTAAAAGAGGCTATACTTCATTGTGTTGAAAGAAAAACAAACAAAAACAAGCACCATACAGAGTATCACCCACCTATTAACTGAATGAATGACCCAACCGTTATGCACCGCTAAAGGAGTTGAGCAATTATGACACATGAAAGTAATTTCAGGAATCCATTTTCTGATACCAGTGGAAAAAAAGCTACTCAACAGACCAATGTACGTAACAGTGGCACAGATTTGTCGTGAAGATTTTAAGATTGAGAGGGATGTGCTCTGGCAAAGCTCTGGTCATCAATATGAAGCAGAACAAGAACAGAGACCTCCTGAACCCCTCAAAAGACCTAGATCCAAGATCATAGATTCGAATTTTTTGACAACTAACACAAGCTAAAAGCTTAGGCTAATGCATAAACCAAAAGTGCAAAAGAAAATGGGACTTACACTCTACTACATGTCGACCAACTGACATTCGAAATTCTGAATTTTATTGCTATATAGTAGAGTTAGAACAAAAAAACTAAATTCCTACAATGAATGAAGATCTGTTGCATTGGTGCAAGATTAAAATCACCGAGACATGGAATTACAAGAAACAAAACTGGTACTGAGCATTGTGGTCTTTCAAACATAAGACTATAGGCAACATAATCTTCTCATGATTATATTGGGTTAGAACTAAGTGAATGACTTTGGATTCTAATCAATCAAAACAGAGTTAATTGAACACGTTTTTGATCTCAACATACAGAATGAAGAATGTATAAAGAACAGAAACTTGTAAACTGGTCAGGAAAGATCCATGATGGAATAACAATCTAAGCAAGAAAAAAAGTAAATTGAGCAACACTGAGTTTTATCTTCCTAACATAAATGCTGTTGTTTAACAAACACCAAACTAGTGCTATCCTATATGGCTACATCAACAGGAATGGATATTAAAGCACTCAAATTCCAATAAAATTTTTTTGTTCTAAGATAATACACAGTGATCAGATATCCAATACAAGAAGTGCATCGGTCATCCTTCTATCGAGTTACCAAGTACATAAGAGAATAACTCACGAACGGGAGAGAATTCTACCAACCCAATATCAACTGCATATCCATTAACAGGCAACTTCAAGTCCCTTAAAAGACAAAAAGCTTCTCCCATTCTCGCCTTTGGTACCTCCTGAGCTACTGCGCAACAAGGAATCCACGACTCCGGCCGGTACTCTTCACTAATTTCAATGCCTTCCCTTTTCAATGCATCACACAACTGAGAATGGAACTGAAGTAGCGAATGCGAGGGCGTGGGAGACAAAAAGAGGACATTGTTATCACCTGGAGGGCTCCCAACTGTAGAAAAAGTCATGGCCAAAGGCTCTTGCTTTGAAGCAAAAGTTCTTAAGACTGATTCAAGCTTGGTGGGCTCAACATAGGCGCTTGAATAAAGAGTTATGTGAGGCCGAGACTCAATTTCAATGAGTTGGGTACTGATTTGGCGGCGAGCTAGCACGTTCCAAGCCTTCAAGACCTGGTTTTCAAGTGCCGGATCGAAATACAACTCAATTGCATAGCCTTGTGACATCGAGAGTGAAGATTAATCCCTACGTGTGATCCAAAGACAGTAACTTTAGAGCAAATATCCGATACCCAAGATCCAAGATTGAGATCCGAGACTACCCAGAAAGGAAAAGTGAAGAGCTGCTCAAAATTGGACTAACACCGGCGAGAGAGAAAAAACATGTAAAGACCAAGTTGAGATTGGAGGCTGAAAGGGGACAAACAACTAGTGGACTGTGAATTAAACGCGAAAATGTTGTGACCCAGACGTGGAAACCCCAAGAAAAGCCAAAATAAAAGATGAAGAACAGATGTGTGGGATGCTTCGTGAGCGAACGTCCCAAGGATCAGGGACGAAGCTAAAAGAGAATAAAGGCCAGGAGGTTGGGTGTCAAACGGTGGAGTCTTGGGTTCTAGGAGATAGACATCTCTCTCTCTCTCTTATCATTGTGGATTTTTATCTTAATCTCTTTTAGAAACGTAAACGTTAGGATCTTATAATCTTTGTTTGTCCAACGATTCTAGTTTATTTGTTTTTATCAGTTTATTTTCTATATCATTATCATATATAATTTATAGAAAAATAATATATTAAGACTTATTTGTGGAAAAAATAATTATTTCTATTACATAACAATTTTTATGATCTAACTTACATAAATGGGGATTAGTAAATTCTAAATTTTACCTACTTTTAAAGGTTTTTTTTTGAAATCAAACAAAGAAAGTTTCATTAAGAACTATTGTCCGCAGCTAGAGCTGAAGAAATACGAGCATGGAAAGATAAATCTCAATAAACAAGACCTGACGTAGACCTAGCATTTCTCGCAAGAGCGTGAGCTGTATAGTTCGCAGATCTTTTACAGAAACCAAAATGAATATCATTAATGGAATGACTAAGAAAGAAACAATCATTAACAATGAAATCAATTTCCGACCGATTGCGCCTATGCGAAAGAAAGCTTTGAATAACCAATTGCGAATCTGATTCAATAATAACAGAGTGTAAATTTTGCATTTTCACCCAGCTTAACGCTTCACGAATACCCATAGCCTCTGCCGTTGACGGATCCAAAACCCCCGAAAAAATATTACTGCCAGCAGCTATACAATCACCATTACTATTCCGAACCACAAAACCAGCACCTGTCTTCCTCATCTCTTTAAAAATAGCGGCATCTGTGTTAATTTTAATAAATCCAGCTGGTGGTTTCTGCCACACAAGAGGAGCAGAAGGGACATTACAAGCCACTGCAGATTGTCGCCGCCGAGCATTATTCCAATTCCTCAACATCGAACGGGCTAAAAAAATAATCGACTGGGCTGAATGTTGAAGACCATGCCAGACCAGATCATTCCTATTTTTTCACAAAGCCCAACAAATAGAAATAGCTAAACATTGCTCATCATCAGTAAAATTATGTGTAATAAAAGAAAACCACTCCGACAACACAACAGAAAAGGAATGGAATAATCCCAAATGAGAAAGTGACCACACCTCCTTAACACAACAGCACTCAAATAAAATATGTGAAATGGATTCAGGCCCAATGCCACAAATCGGACACAAAGGCGAAATATCCACACCTTTGTGGACAAGAAGAGCACGAACTGGCAAGCAAGCATTTAGCGAACGCCAAAAGAAAATTTTCTTCTTAGCTGGGATGTTTAAAGACCAAAATTGCTTCCAAATAGGAGAAGAAAGAATGGGAGTCAAACCTCGAGGAACAACATGAATAGAGCGATAAGCACTTTTAACCGAATATACACCTTTCCTATCAAACGCCCAAACCCAATCATCAATGCTTCAATGTAAGCTCAGAGGAATCTGGAGAATTAAATCTCTATCTCGCTCATTAAACAAAGCTGAGATGAAGGGCAAATTCCATTTTTTGAGATCATGCAAAATCAAATCCGACACTCTTAGATTTAGCCAAGAAACATCCAACACCGTAGAAACATATGGATTCTCCGCATCTGGCAGCCAAGGGTCAGTACAAACACTAATTGTACTCCCATCTCCAACACGTTTCCTACACCCCTTCTTAACAAAATCAATGCTAGAAAAAATACTACTCCAAGTATAACTAGGATTAGTACCTCTCTTTGCATCCCAAATTATGCTCTGCGGAAAGTAGCGAGCTTTAAGGACTCTAGCAACCAGCGAGGAAGTGTCAGCTAACAACCTCCAAACCTGTTTCCCCAGCAAGGCCAAATTAAAAACATGAAAAGTCCGGAAACCCATGCCTCTTAGATGTTTCGACCAACACATCTTCTCCCATGCCATCCAAGGAATCCCTCTCTTTTGTCTTAAATTCGTGCCCCACCAAAACGAATTAAGCACCGTCTCGACCTTCTTACAGACATCCACCGGCAACTTGAAAACAATCATAGCATAATTTGGGAGAGACTGAGCAACAGACTTCAAAAGAATTTCCTTACCAGCCCTCGAAAGAAAAGTCCGATTCCAACCTTGTACTCGCTTCCACACCTTCTGTTCAATAAAAGAAAAGATTTCTTTCTTGTTCCTTCCAATAAAAGAAGGTAAGCCCAAATAAGTAGCGTCCCTATCTCCTACTTCCATGGACAGGCAAGAAGAGATAACAGTCCTCCGTTGTATTGGAGTATTAGAGCTAAATTGAATAGAAGATTTGTTGAAATTTACAAGCTGTCCCGAATCTAACTCATAAATATGCAAGATCTCTTTAATCGCTTCAGCCTCCCGGAGGTGTGCAGAAAAGAAAAAATAGCTATCATCCGCAAAGAACAGATGTGAGATAGCAGGAGCTCCAGCAGCAACATTACAGCCATGAATACTACCTCGACTCTCCGCTAATCGGATCATAGATGACAGCCCCTTTGCACATAAAATAAACAAATAAGGCGAAAGAGGATCGCCCTGCCTCAACCCTCGCTCAGGAAAAATAGGCCCAAGCATTTTATCTTCGTGTGACACAAAATACTGAGCAGAGCATACACACATCAACCTGACCCATTTTATATGAAAACCCAACCTGATTAGTACTTCCTCCAAATAGTGCCATTCAATCCGATCATACGCCTTACTCATGTCCAGCTTAAGAGCTACTTTCCCTTCCACCCCCTGAGTTTTCCTTTTCAGAAAATGATTTATCTCATATGCCACAAGGAAGTTATCAGAGATAAGTCTGTGTGGAACAAAAGCACTTTGATTTTTCGAGATCAAAACAGGGAGGATTTGCTTCAGCCTACTAGTAATCATCTTTGTAATCACTTTATACAAGGTGTTACACAAAGCAATTGGTCGCAAATCTGCCAACGTCTCAGGTGAACTCTTCTTTGGGATTAAAACAATAGCTGTCTTAGTCAACTCTTCAGGTAGATAGCAGCTGCAAAGGAAATGGAGACAATCCCGTATGACATCCTCCCCTACAATATGCCAACAACTCTGGTAAAAAGCTGCGTTCATACCATCCATACCAGGAGCTTTGTCAGGGTGGAGACTAAAAACCGCACATTTTACCTCTTCTGCTGTATAAGATTTTAGCAACATTTCATTATGAGCTTGAGAAACCGATGGCACTAGATTAGCAGCAACAGTACCTGTACTGGCCTTAGTCGCTATAAACAAATCCTTAAAATAATCCACAACAATGTCAGCCAACCCCGAATTCCAGTCCCGAAACACTCCGGTTTGATCCCGTAATTGAGTGATGTCATTTTTCCTCCTTTGTTTAGAAGCAATCGCGTGAAACAACTTGGAGTTCGAATCCCCGTCTTGAAGCCACAACATTTTGGCCCTTTGTCTCCAGAAAATTTCCTGTTGTCTAAGAGTTTCATGATATGACTCTTGAAATCGACAAAAATCAGCCTCAGTCAATCCTGCTTCTCCTCTACGAGCCCTCTTCATATCGGCCTTTAAACTAATGAGATTCTTCCTAAATTGCCCTGTGATCTTCTTCCCGCAAACTGCTAGAGTATCACTGCAAATTTGCAATTTATGCCGTAGAGGAAGCCCCTTATGTTGATTCCAGACGCTGTCAACAACAGAGAGAAATTGGGAATCCCTTAACCAAGCATTTTCAAACTTAAAACTTTTAACACCCACACGAACTGAGACGGCAATAGGCTACAGAAATATAGGGGAATGATCAGATGACGTTATCTCCAAATTACTCACCTTATAGTAGGGAAACTTCCGGATCCACAGAGAACATGCCAACGCCCTATCAAGCCTTTCCACAATCTGACCCTCGGCATCATTACCCCGAAACCAGGTGAATCCATAACCTTGCATTCCCAAATCCACCAACTTGCTATCTACTACCGCCTCCTTAAAACCCCACATTAGACGATCTGGCTGAGGGTTACCTCCACGTTTCTCTGATTGATGGAGGATATCATTGAAATCCCCAATTGTAACCTAAGGCAGAGTCGACTGTGCAGCAAGTCGCCGAAGCAAGTGCCATCCCTCCTTCCTATGATTTCGATTCGGTTCTCCATAAAAACCGGTTAGACGCCATCCATCCATCCCTTTGATACAAATTTCAACATCGATGTGTCTGCGAGAGAAACCCAGTAGCCGAACTTCATCTTTGCTTTTCCAGAACAACGCCAATCCCCCACTATGACCGTTGGGCTCAACACAAAACAAACCTTCAAAGCCCAATATATTTTTAACACGATCCATCTTTTCCCTACTACACAATGTTTCAATAAGAAGAAGCACTTTAGGATTTTTAACGGAAACCATGTCTCGAAGAATACGAATTGCACGTGGGTTACCCATCCCACGACAATTCCAACTTATACAACTTATGAGGAAGGGCGGGCCTGATCCACAGGTCCCGCCAACAATGCGTTTTTTGAGTCCACAGGCACTGAAAGCATGTAGTTATTTTCAGGCCCATACACTTCCCTCTCCAGGCCCATATTCTCCACCCGATGTCTGCGTTTGGGATCCAACACAACCACCCAATCATCATCCCCTATTAAAGCCCCATTCTTCTCCTTATAACCAGAAACCTCCACGATCTCCTTACCTTTCCCACTACCAGATATAATCTTAGCATTTAAAGCAATATCATGATCTCCACTTGCCTTATAGCTTCCATAATTTTCGGTCCTTCCATAATCAGTTTTTTCAACTGCCATCGCCTCCTCCATCGTCTCCGTCCTCATCTCCCCCATACTCCCCGGAGTGCTAACTCGCGGTGGCATTTCACGAAGCCACTGACAACCTTTCGCCGTCTGTGAGCGTCTCATATTAGCACGTATAGATTCATCAAACCTCCTTGGGACAACTCCATCAGATGCCTCGTAAACTACCTTGCAGAATTTTTCTGTATGGCCTAACAGACCACACACAAAGTAGACAGTAGGTAATCTCTCGTACTTAAAATCCAGAGTGATCCATTCCCCTCCTGGTCGCTTAATCTTCATCTCATGCTTAATGGTCTTGTTAACATCCACAGCTACACGAATTCTTATATAGTTACGCCAGATGCCAGTGAAATTGTTTGGATCAAACTTTACAAACTCGCCTAAGAAACTCCCAATCGTCTGAGCAACTTTTTCAGACATAAAACCAACCGGAAGCTTGTGAACCTGCACCCAAAAATCAGCCTTCGACAAAATCACAGACTTCGGCTAATAAGTCAAACATAATTTTTTTAGCAGTAAAAGCTGATTGTCAAACGTCCATGGGCCATCATCAAGAACCCTTTGCATATCCCTTTCGTGAAAAAATTGAAATATAAATATGTTAGGATCAATATCCTTAATATAAACCCCCATAACAGGTCGCCACAGTGATGCCAATGTATCCTTCATCGACTGCGCTTGAATAGGTTTCTTCGCTAGAAAACTCCTTACCAAGCTCCATCGAACATCAATCCCTTCGTCAATATTCCCTGCATCACTTATTACCCCTTCTTCCTCCGGCTCATCAATTGTCATTTGATGACATTTTTTGTTTATCCTATTCATCTCGTCAGACTCCATCGAAACACAACCCAGGCAAAACACAAAACTATGAAAGTTCCGAAACTAACTTGTCAAGGACAAGACAGAGAAAAACTTGTCAAAGACAAGACTATCTAACTTTTAAAGGTTTTTTTAAGACATTTAAATTTAAACGTTTTATAGTGTCTCGTATTGATTAAACTTGAAAATGTTAAATAGTTTATAAGTGGTAAAGGTCAATTATTTAAATGGCTAGATCTGGCCATTTTGGCAATGACTGAACCAAACATAATTCTTATTAATGGACTCTACACTCTACTTATATTAAAAATTATAATAAAACGAAATGTCAAGCCTACTATGAATGAGTAGTAATTTTACGTATTAATTTTAGTTGAACGCTCTTATTAGAAAAAAATTTCTAATTTAGCAAATTAAAGACTCATAATCGCTACAAGGATAAAAAGAATTGAACTTTTACGCATTCAGTATTTAAAAAAAATAAAAGGAAAAAATATATCTAAATCAACTTTACAATGAGTTCAAGACTATACACAATAAAAGAAAGCAAATCTAACACAACTTATTTACATAACCAAGCTAAAGGTGCCGACTATACTTCATGTCAAAAGATAAGGTAGTGTGCAGATTTTTTTGCTATTAAAGAATATCGAATCCAATTAATTATATTCTCCGCAACCCGATAGGCTTCAGTTTCCTTATGAGCAAGTAATCGCGAGTTACGCTCCTTCCAAAGGCCGTATATGGTAGAAAGAAAGGTACCTTGATAGATGATAGCATTAGGATAACCTTTCTGGGAGTATCAAATAGCCCAAGAAAAAACGTGGTTCCAAAAGTAGGGAGAGCCCGTTCCCGGTAACAAATGTAGGATCCTACTCTAGACTACTTTTGAGTATAAGCATAAGAAAAAGAGGTGATCACGGTCTTCAACTTCCAATTTACACAAAGAGCAAGTAGTGTTCACATTTCCATGCAAACGACGTTTAGTCTTGAGTCTATTGAGGATAGCAAGCCACGATATGAAGGACGTCTCAGGAGAGATAGAATTATGCCATAAAAGAGAAGACCAAGATACCTTAGTTAATCCTCGAGTATGTAGTAGATGATAAGACTTGTTGGTGAACCGCCCACTAGTTTCCAACTTCCACAAGATGGTATCATCCCGTAGCACATCGGGAATAGAAGGTAAATGGGAGCCAGAGTATTGAAACCTCTGAAAGTACCCTGCCATTGGCCATTTCAAAGAAGAGAAGAGACCTTCAGATTCAGAGGAATTCTATTAATTAAATGCCGAATACGAGGATGTGCAATAAGTGGACTATAGTCTACCCAGTTGTCAAACTAAAACCAGGTTTGACTTCCATTACCGACCTGGTGCTTAATGCAAGGATAAATTGTAACGCCCCAAATTAGGGGTTAGCATATTAAGCAAATTTAGTCCGATTTATGTTCTGTCTCTTTGACATTTTGGCATGCATTCA
>JAOQMQ010000001.1:22067695-22083348 GCA_027563845.1 Erythroxylum subrotundum | reverse complement strand
TGATGTATTGTAAGCACTGTTTGAAATGTTGTGTGTGATTGGATTGTACTGTTTTGGGTGGCATCCACATATCCTCCCAGGGGATATTTGGGTGTTACATAAATTGTATCACACATACGCAGCATTTGGATCAGAATCCAAGAAAATTCTTTCCTAATGCTAACTTGCCAGAACCTACCATTGTGGAAGTGGTACTCATGAAGCCATTTAACCCATAACACATTATGATCAGTATACAACCTTTAGAGTCTCTTACACATTAAGACTTTTTGAGTGGAGGACTGGAGTCAATAGACTTAATACCCAAACCTCCAAACATCGTAGGGGTTACCACCTTACTCCATTTAACTTTAGCATTTATAGCTTTGTCGGAACTCCCAGGCTAAAGAAAGGCTTTTAGGATTCTATCTATGTTCTTTAGGACTCCCTTGGGTAAAGCTATATAGGCTACCCAATATAAATGCAAGTTACTCATGACAAAAATAATTAGAGTAAGTCTAGCAACATAAGATAGGAGCCTGTTTTGCCAAGCTTGCACCCTTTTTGTAATTTTTTTTCCAACAGAGGTAGACACTTTAACCGAGATGGTTTAGAAGAGGAGATGGGAACACCCAAATAATAGGATGTGCAAGGATGAGAATTCAACCCCACAGTCTGACAAATAAGGTCCAGATTACACACATTAGCTGAGATATGCACACTGCTTTTTTCCGAGTTAAGATGGAGCACAAACCAATCCGCAAATAACATCAAGGCATATGTATCAAAAGCCTTAAAGAAGTCAACCTTAATTAAACAACTTCGGAGACGTTTTCCCGAGTTGTACTTTTTTAATAGCTCCTGTAAGAAGAGGATGTTATCCCCAATGTTCCTCCCTGGGATGAAAGCTCCTTGTGCTGGATTGATGATGCCGGTGATGGCCATTTTTAGCCTCTCTGCTAAAATCTTAGAAATGATTTTATTTATGGTATTACAACAAGAAATCGGTCTGAAATCAGACCTATTTTGAGGGTGTTGCTTTTTAGGAACTAAGCAAATGATTTAACTCCTTAAGCATCTTCCCATATTCAAAGAATTCCAACACCACAGAAGAAACTAGCCCACTTGTGATATCCCAAAACCTTTAAAAGAATAAAGCAACAAAACCGTCAGGATTAGGTGCTTTGGATGGTTTCATACTGAAAAGGACTTGTTTGAAATCCTCACGAGTAACAGGTTGCATCAGCTATTCCAAGATGCTAGGTTCATCTGAAGTCTCTATTAAAGTGATCATATTAAGACTTGGTAAGGAAGAGGAATCTTCACTATTCAATTCTACAAAATTTGTCTGAGCCAATTCTTGCAATTGGGGTTGAGAAGAGTAAGTGTGACCTCTATATCCCTAAGGATTGATATTGTATTGGTATTCCAACGAGCCAGTAGGGAAGCATGAAAAACTTAGAATTGGTATCCCCTTCCTTGAGCCAGTTTAATCGGGCCTTTTGGTTTAGAATGGATTTTTGAAGCTGTAGGGCTTCCATGTAATTGCGAAGGCAATAGCTTTTCGTCTTCAGCTATCAAGAGCCTCTCCCTTAAGTTAGTTGTATCCAAATACCGTCGAGATAGGAAACTTTTTAGTTCAACCTTTACCTTCTTCAATTTCTGCATTAATTGGAAGGATATGTAACCAACCACATTAATTGACTAGCACCTATCCACCAAGTCACTAAATCCCTCCATCTTAGTGAGCCCATTAAAGAACCAAAATGGGGCGGCAGGTCTGAGCTCTCCTCTAATCTTTAGATCAACATGAAGGAGTGATAAGAGAGGAGATTGTCTCCAAAATATACATATGAGTGGGAGAAATGACCCAACCAAGCCGAATTAACAAGAGCTCGATCCAGCTTTTTCCGAATGAGAAAATCTCCTTGTTGGTTATTCGACCAAGTTAGCTTCCGACCCGAAGCCTTCAAATCCACCAAATCCATCGCGGAAAGGAAAGAGGAGAGTTCCTTCGTTAACCCAGTATTTAATTTAAGATTTGATCATTTCAATTAATAAAATAATTGTGTGCATTTGAAATCAATCAAAATAATCATTAAAAAATAGAAGAACAATTTAATATATGAATAGATAAAACAATTTGACTGGTTGGGTAAAGATATTTAATTAAAAAAGATTGTTAAATGAAATTAATTGATTTATTTTAGTTTACAAGAACTTATTAATTTATAAAAATTGGTTGATTAATTAATAAACTGATAAGTTTTTAACAATAAAAGTTATTAAATTACATCGAATTGAAAAGTTAAAAACCAAATTAAAAAGTTGAAAGGTTCAAAGTTTTTACTATTATACTTGAACCGGTTAGATTTTTAAATAAAAAATTGAAAGAATATTCCCGTTTTGAACTTATAAGTATCTTTTTCTTAATCAAAACCCATTGTAATATTAAATTTAGCTATTGAAAAGGAAAACTCTGTTCTCACCATTCCGAATTCAACTGCTCTCTTAATAAACAAGCTAAGCTCAAGATCATTATTAAACTAAAAAGTGATATAAAATTTAACTGTCAATTCAATAAAAGCGGACGATTTCACATTCATATAATTATGTCATTCCATTCGATTCACCAAAATTTTAAATATTCAATTCTTCCACGGTTTGAGCGTGAATATACTTACAAGAACAGATTTTCCATTTGCATAATCTCTTAACCTCTGATTTGGGTCTTCCCATGGCCGATTCTAATCTCTAGTGAACAAAATTGAAGGTTTTCAGAAAGTGCTTCAGTGACCGGCTGAGGACGTGAAAGGCAGCGGCCGGCTCTTGAGGCAGTAGCTGTTTGTTGCGTGGTGTGGAGAACTGTTGGCGGTTGGGTGGTTGGCTTGGCTGGGTAATTCCTTCTTGTAATTTCGTGATGGACGTTGACAGGAGCGTGGAGTGGGGAAGTGAGGCGGAAATAGGCGGCGGGAGCTGAGTGGTGCGATAAGACAAACCTAGAACCAACAGAGGAATTGTGTGGAGGGTTGCTACTAATGACTGGGTGATTATCGATCAAAATGTGGATTTGCCTTCTCTGATAGCATGCCTACCACCCCTCATTTGTTTAAACTCCATGTTTCCTGAGCATCCCAACATAACCTGCATCGAAACCAAAGGCACGTTTTCTTCAAAATATTCCTTTGATTCTTCCTCTTCTACTTCAGGTAGGTTTTTAACACTACTATCTCCTGATAGCGTCTCTTTAAGATAAGATGATTTGAATTGAAAGACAGATAAGGAAGAGAACTCAGTAGGGAGAAAGAATTAATCTGCGATATTTCTTATTCCCCTTTGGTTGGATTACAGTCCTATTTATAGTAAATGACCTAAAACAACTAAATAACAAAATATCCTTAAATAAGGCAACTAAGCCACGACAAACTTCCTAGAGGAAACAAACTCCTCTTTTATTGGCAACTAATAACAGAGGAATGAAGTAACAACGAAAACAACGAAGACCATTTCCTAAGGTACCCAAAGACCACGTCCATTAATGCGCCCACTAGCTAGCAACTCCAGCTTTCTACCTTCTCACGTATGACTCCATGCATCCCTATCAGTTTTCCCCTCCGTCAAAATTCCCTTGTCCTCAAGGGAAAAGAAAGTTGGATAAGTCTTCTTAAAGCGCCTCAAGTCTTCCCGAGTCGCATTTTCTGAAGGTGCACCCTGCCACTTGATGAGGACTTCTTCCCGAGCTCTATATTTACCTTTCTGGACAGTGCGTTGATTGAGAACAGCTTCAGGGGTTGGAATATCTGAAGACTCAGAAGAAGATGTTGGCAACTGCGGAGAAGCTGGAGAGAGAACGCCTAGGTGCTTCTTGAGTTGACTGACGTGAATAACGTCATGTATGCGTGAACCTTCGGGCAGTTCCAATTTATAACCCACTAGTCCCACGCGAGCTAAAATGCGGAATGGCCCATAAAAACGTGGTGAGAGCTTCATGAAAGACCGGAATGCGACAGAAGATTGTCGGTAAGGTTGGAGCTTAAGATACACGTAGTCTCCCACGTTAACCTCCACATCTCGGCGATGACGGTCAGCTAAGCTTTTCATTCAGTCTTGTGCTTGAAGCACAGTTAGTTTGAGCTCCCTCAACATAGCATCACGATCCTGTAAATAAGAGTCTACTACAGCTACCCTCGTTGTTCCTGGCACATACCTCAACAGTGATGGCGGAGGAGTTCCATATACTACTTGGAATGGAGATAGTTTAGTAGTGGAGTGGGTGGCCGTGTTGTAGCTGTACTATGCCCATGGAAGCCAATCTTTCCAGCTGCGTGGTTGGTCTCCGCTGAAGCATCTTAAGTACTGTTACAAGGTTCGATTGAGGACTTCTG
Source organism: Erythroxylum subrotundum (assembly GCA_027563845.1). NCBI lineage: Eukaryota > Viridiplantae > Streptophyta > Magnoliopsida > Malpighiales > Erythroxylaceae > Erythroxylum > Erythroxylum subrotundum. The sequence goes on along the minus strand of JAOQMQ010000001.1, from coordinate 22,078,984 downwards.
TCTGTCCGTCGCTCTGCGGATGATAACTTGAGCCTATGTTAAGTTGGGTTCCTTGAAGTTTGAACAGAGTTTTCCAGAAGGTGCTCACAAACACAGGGTCACGGTCAGTGATAATGGAAGCTGGTATGCCATAGAGTCGCACTATATTTTCCACAAATGCTTTTGCAACCGTGACTGCTGTGTATGGATGGGCCAGAGGAACGAATTGAGCATATTTGGAGATTCGGTCGACTACGACCATAATCACTTGACTTTCTCGTGAGGTGGGCAGCCCCTCAATGAAATCCATAGAAATATCACACCAAATCTCGTTGGGTATGGGCAATGGTTGCAGCAATCCGGCGGGTGTCATGTGTTCAACCTTGTTGCGTTGGCAGACATCACAATTTCTGATGTATGAGCGTATAGATTGTCTCATCCCATCCCATGTGAAATCAGTCCGTATCCTACCCAATGTTTTGTAGAACCTAAAATGTCCCCCAGAAGGAGTTTCATGTAACTCAAACAATAGGATCGGAATAATGGAAGAATCTGGTTTAAGAAGTACCTTGTCATGTAGAAACCAAACTCCTCCTCTCTTCTTAGCATCCTTATTCGTTCCATATTGATGGTAGTATAAGTCCTGTTCGCACTCATGTTGCAGCAGCTCCCACCAAACTGCCCGTGGACTAGAGATGGCCATGAACGATACTTCAGCCTTCCTGGACAGTGCGTCTACAGCATTGTTTGAACTTCCTTGCTTATACTCGATTTTATACTCATAACCAAGTAACTTTGGCAGCCATCTAGCATGTGCTTCTATGACTATTCATTGTTCCAAGAGGAATTTCAAGCTCTTATAATCCGTGCGGACCATAAAAGAATTGCCCAACAAGTACGGTCGCCATTTGCGTACAGCTTTCACAATGGCAAGCATCTCCTTCTCATAGGTGGAGAGCTTCAATGACGCACCCTTGAGACTTTCACTGAAATAAGCAATCAGTTGTTTTCCTTGCATGAGTATCGCTCCAATTCCGGTACCACTAGCATCACACTCAATAATAAAGGGCTGTTTAAAGTCAGGTAGACGTAGAACCGGTGTATGGGTGAGAGCGTCCTTGAGTTGTTGGAAGGCAGCTTCGGTTTCAACTGTCCATTTAAACCCCTCCTTGCCCATTAGTTTATTAAGCGGGGCAGCGATAGCTCCAAATCCCCGAATAAATTTTCGGTAATACCCGGCAAGGCCCAAAAAACCTCAGACTTCACGAGTAGTTTTGGGCGTCGGCCATTCCTGGACGGCTTGGATTTTTGTTGGATCTGGTCCCACATCATTTACAGAGATGACGTGCCCCAAGTAATGAATTTCTTTTACCCCAAATACGCATTTCTCCTCCTTTGGAAAGAGTTGGTTCTTGTTTAGTATTTCCAGAACAATTTGGACATGCTGGAGATGATCTTCCCATGTCTTGGAATAGACGAGGATGTCGTCGAAGAAGACGAGGACGAATTGGCGGAGGTAGGGACGAAACACATCATTCATGAGGCTTTGAAAAGTGGATGGCGCATTTGTGAGGCCAAACGGCATCACGACAAACTCATAATGTCCCTCATGAGTATGGAAGGCCGTCTTTTGAATGTCAGCTTCATCAACACGTATCTGATGATACCCAGCCTTCAAGTCAAACTTAGAGAAATACTGAGCTCCGAAAAGTTCATCCATGAGTTCGTCAATGACTGGTATGGGAAACTTGTCTTTGACAGTAATGGAATTGAGGGCTCGGTAATCAATACAGAAACGCCAATCGTCGTTGGATTTATGTACTAGTAGGACAGGTGATGAGAATGGACTAGTGCTGGGTCGGATTAATCCTGACGAAAGTAATTCCCGTACCTGTTTTTCAATTTCTGATTTTTGATAATGTGGGTAACGATATGGTCGTACATTCACAGGTGTAGCAGTAGGAATCAATGGGATACGGTGATCATGACTTTGTTTAGGTGGTAACGTGGTTGGGGTTTTGAAGAAATGTTGGTATTGTGATAAGAGTTGTTTCAAATCAGTTGGGATTTGTGGGGTAGGATCAGAGTGAAATTCGGTGGATATCAACTGGATGAAAAATCCCATTCCATGTAGACTACTGCTACAAAACTGATTTGTTTCCTTAGGAGTCAAAGCTTCCAAGTCACGTTGTTGTAAGCCATGAAAAACGTGTTGCCTTCCTTTTATTGTAAAGGAAATAGTGAGTTGTCCATAATCTGTAAGAATTGGACCCAGAGTTGCTAGCCACTGTACACCAAGAACAACAGGACAAGCTGCCTCCGAAAGGACGAAATAATCAGCTTCGATCAAACAATCTTGAATCATCATCCGCACTCCCTTGCAAATCCCAGCACAATCTACTCATTGCTGATTGGCCACCATTACTTGAAATTGTCGGTGGGTATCTACGGGTAAGCCGAATCTTGCCGCAATCTTTTGTTCAATAAAATTATGCATACTACCTCCATCAATGAGTACCACGAGCTCTTTGTTATTAATCCGACCTTTGACTCGAAGAGTTTGGGGATGTTGAATCCCAGTTATGGCATGGAAAAATATTTCAGGCAGGTCCCCCTCTATCTCTATAGGTTCATCAACCCCGGATTGGAACTTAAGATCCTCACTTGTCTCCTCTTCTTGCTCAGCGACTTCACCAATCATGAATAGTTGTGGCTTCACGCACTGGTGTCCCAGGGTGAATTTTTCGTCACAATAAAAACAGAGCCCCTTCTCTCGTCTCTCTTTTGCCTCTTGAGGTGAGAGCCTTCGGAAATTCGGGATGTTATTTCTTTGGGCCGGAGCGGGACCAATGATGCCAGGTTTCAAAAAACTAGAGTTCTTCGGAAGAGGCGTACTAACCTTTGGTAGAATCCGTCCGCTTCATTGGAACTGGTTTTTCTCTTCGACAGTCCGGGCTACACTGATGGCGTCTGTGAGAGATCGCAGTTTAAGCAATTTTACTTCCAAGCGGATATCAGTCCGTAATCCTGCCTTAAAGCAACTAACTAATTAGGACTCGGGCAGTCCCTCCACCTCATGAGAAAGTTGTTCAAATGCTCGTTGGAATTCCTCCACCGTTGATGTTTGCTTTAATAGAGTTAAAGCTTCAGTTAGGTCGTCATATTCAGTCCGTCCAAACCGTTTTAATACGGCTTTGGTGAATTCCTTCCAAGTGAGGGGTCCTCGGAATTTGGTGAACCAACGATACCACTTGAGGGCAATTCCATCCAGATGAAAAGAAGATAGGGACACTTGACGTTCCTCCTCGACCTCATGGTAAAGGAAATATTGCTCAGCTTGGAAAACCCATCCGATGGGATCTTCGCCTTCGAACCGAGGAACCCGCAGCTTTGCTATGTTCTTTGAAGGCTTAACTCCACCTTGGGAACTTTCCCCTACGTAGAAATGACTCCCATCATGGCTTGCCTTGTTCGAAATTGGTGTGGACTGTGTATTGACTTTGAGGGACTGTACCTCGGCTACCAAAGTTTGGATGGCATTTTGGAGTTTGCCGTAGTTGGAGTTGAGGGCCTCTAAGGCTGCTTCCTGTCGTTGCTGTGTCACCTCATGCTTGGATACCATCTCACTAATCTCAGCTTGAAACTTATTGTTGGTCTTTTGCCTAGTCTCCATTGGAACGTACGACTCTGATACCAAATGATAGGGTCTCTTTAAGATAAGATGATTTGAATTGAAAGACAGTTAAGGAAGAGAACTCAGTAGGGAGAAAGAATTAAACTGTGATATTTCTTATTCCCTTTTGGTTGGATTACAGTCCTATTTATAGTAAATGTCCTAAAACAACTAAATAACAAAATATCCTTAAATAAGGCAACTAAGCCACAACAAACTTCCTAGAGGAAACAAACTCCTCTTTTATTGGCAACTAATAACAGAGGAATGAAGTAACAACGAAGACCACTTCCTAAGGTACCCAAAGACCACGTCCATTCATGCGCCCACTAGCCAGCAACTCCAGCTTTCTACCTTCTCACGTATGACTCCACGCATCCCTATCATCTCCCCCCAAAACCACAAAAAAGACATTTGTGACTCAATGTGTATTTCTTATCACAAAACATAATCCTTTTGCTCTTATCTCATCGAAATCTCTGCTGCTAATTTGCCTTTGTGGTTTAAACAGTCTCGCCTGAGAAGATGATCGAGGCGTGGTCGTCGGTGTCGGCAACAATCCATCCGAGCTTGAGTTCCTAGCTATGTTGGTGGTTGATGGCCCTTTTGAGTGAACGTTGGAATGTTCACTGTTACTCATGTTCCTTGTAGTGTTGTTCCGATTAAAGAGAGTATGACCCGCAGATATTAGTATAGCTTTTTGCTTCCGAGCCAGCGTATATGCCTGGTGCAGGGAGTTAGGTTCATGCAGTTTTACCTTTCTGGCCTAAGTCCCTTAATAAAGAACCCAACTAAATACTCTTCTGGTAACGACAACCGATTAGAGTGGTGATCAAACAATGCACAATACTCCAAGATTGTTCCCTTTTGCTTTAATTCCTTAAAACCTCCTACGGGGTCATCGAAGATTTCTGCATTGAATAGTTGTTTAAGTGCTTTGGTGAACTCATTCCAGTCAATTATTTCCATCTTGTTACGATTTCTGACGTATAATCTATACTATTCTTGCACCCGCTAGTCCATATGTAAGATAGCAACATTCACCTTTGTCCCTTCTGGTGTTTGATCCAGAGAAAATATTGTTCACAACGGTAGAGCCATAATTTGACATTGTCACTGTCAAACAATGGAAACTCAATTCGATTCATTCTCATCGGCATCACTCTTTCTTCTTCCGTCAACCTCTCCAAGCTACTCTGAGACGTTGGGTCTACTGGTCCGGCACCTCCTCCGATTTTCTGTAGTGTTTGTATCATCATGTTTCTCAATTCCGACATTTCTTTTTCTACCTTTTTCATTCTGTTATTCATTTATGAAAACATTATTTCCATCAATCCTTTCAAATTATCCTCCATCTTACGTAGTTCTGCATTTCTTGTACCTTCAGCCATGGCCGTCTTCTAGATTCGCATGCTCTGATACCAATTTGTTGTAAGAATTAACTATTCAGAAGAAATTCACGTATCGGATGTAGGGTATAGAATTGATTCCAGAAGAATTCGGAGAGAGAGAAGAGATACACAGAATCACGTGAGAGAGAGAGAAGAAGAATAAAATCTCATTCATTCATCACATATCCATATATCCGTTACAACGCAGCTTAAATATAGTTGGTATACGGTATCGTAGTTCAGGCCGTATGTTAACAATGGTGGACATTATTTAAAACGTAGCGTTTCGTAATTAACTCTAACAACTAGTGAAGTCTCCTTTGTCACCGTCTTCTTCTTCGTTTGCATCTGTAACAACTGGGTGATTCCTTGCTGTGACTGGCATTGGTTGGCGGAAGTTGAGTGGTATGGGGAGGTGCGGCAGAAATAGGCGGTAAAATGGGAGGACTAAGATAACCTAGAACAAAAAGAAGAAACAAAAAGGAGAAATTTTTATTATTATTGTATTGAATTGATTTTTAATAAAAACTTATTTCGTTTTTATTTTTATTTTTATTGTTTATTTTAATTTTATATGAATATTAAAAAATCCATATTAAATATTAACAAAAAACTACAAAATAGAGATTAACACTTTGAAGCGTTCAAATTGAACCTTAATGTTTATAAAACATTCAAAATTGACACAACCTGCAATCCGAATTGAGGACGGGTTTTTGGAGTTAGCTCACACTTGTGGGATCGCGACCCTTAATGAAATAGATTATATCTGTTGAGAAGTGCAAAATCGTATGGATATGATCCTTATTGTACATCTTGATCAATTGGATTGTTTCACTCGTGAGATTCAGGCGATCTGAGGGGACCACCATTATTATAATTATAAGATATTTCTTATATTTACTCAAAAGCGAGAGAAATCTCATCCCCTTTTTCATGAACATTCCCATGTTCTTGTACATGCTCCTGTAGTAATAACATATTTCGGTTTGGGCATAAAATGCCTTGAAACGTAGCAGTTGATTGGACATCTAAGGACAAGGTTCAAACAAGAAAAGACGATACCGAGTGGAAGGGTCGTCGCTCAACGGATAAAAGTTATCTTAGAAATAACAGGCTGATCTTAGTTTTCATCCATAGGATCCCACGTTCCCGAATCCTTAGCAATTCATGCCAAGCTTGGTCATTGGGGGACATTAGAAAGCTCCGCTTAGTGATAACAAATTTAATAGTGTTAACTATCTATTAAATACCACGTCAGTAAAGTAAGCTCTATTGTCACCTGACAAGTAAGACCCATTGTTGAAAATCTATAAAAATAGGTCCTATTGTCATATGACAAGTAGGACTCGTCGTCAAAAATCTATAAAAATGGGTCGGATTGCATGGTAATGTGGCCTATTTTATGGTTAAAATAAAAAATTGATTTCGTAGTAGTGATACTCACTTTCTATTTAAAAAATATAAAAATAATATTATGTCAGTATTAACGTAACATTTAACAAACGAAAAGTTGATTTCACTAATTTTTTAATCAATTTATGATCTGTTTTGAACATTTTTAAAATGTTGAGATTTAATTTGAACGTTTTAAAACGTTAAGTTTCAAGTTATATTTTATCGGAAATATTGAGGTTCAAAAAATACTTTTTAACTATTTCATATTCAATTGTTTGATATTCCAATATACCTTATGTTTTAATTCATAAAGATGACATAATTTACTTAATACCAACATCCAAGGAGACTCTTTTTTTTTTTGGAAACGGAGGAACTCGCGTCCGCTATCATTTAGATGTGTACTGAGTAAAATTCCGGATTGACGTAATAGCCTGTAAATCACACCAACCTGGTACTCCGCATTATGCAAACTTTATACAACAGGTTCAATCAAGAAAACATAGGTAGGAGATTCGAACACAGAATCTTTTGACCCCATGTCTCCCACTCTACAAACTCGACCACCCCTAGGAGACATCTAAGGAGACATGCTAATTGGTATTATGTAAGTTACTCTATGTGTCTATAATACATTATCTAACCACAAACTACAATCTTTTTGGCTTAGACTTGCCATCTTCTCTACGATTAACTTGATTTCTCAATTTAAAACTTCAACTTGTCCGTTAATTTGCTAATAGATGATGTAGTAATTTTGTGTGTATCATTATATTTTTTTAATAATGTTTCTACGTGTATTTTAAGCTTCAACGTTTACAACAGAATATAACTTTGAAGGCTCTAAATTGAACCATAACATTTTGAAACTTTCAAATTAAAACCTAACGTTTTCAAAATGTTAAGAACTGATCCTAAATGAACAAAAATTAGACGAGGTTAACTCTCTGTCAATTAAACATTATATCAATATTAACATTATATTATTTTTTAAAATAGAAAGTGAGCCTTAGTCTTATATAATTATTTTCTTAAATTAATCAAAAAGTGACTCTGAGTCTCATTATAATTGTGGGTCTCACTTGTCACGTAACAATAAGACCCATATTTATACATTTTAGACAATAAATATTGTTATGTTACAGTGAGATACATTTTTATTTAAAAAATAAAAATTAATGTTATATTAACATTAACATGACGTTTAACTGATCACGTTAAATTTTCTATTCACTTAAGGTATGTATTCAAAATCAAAAAGTAAAAATAAGGGAAGGATTGAATATCTCTTTAAATTCTAACTCAAAATCGGGAATAAATACGATGAATAATAAGTTCACGTGCTTCCGCCATTCGTACTAACAACGCAGAAAAATCTCAGAATGTAGGCTCCCACCACCAAAAGAACCACCACATGGAACCCAGGCTTGTGTCTCTTTTGTTCGTGGACCAGCACTCATGTTGTTGTTATCAGACACACAAAGTCGAAAGAGGCCACAAAGCAAAACTAATTAGTAAAAAGAGATTAAACTTTCAAATCACTGAATAGTAAATTAATATGATCGACAAGCTTTCATATCCATAATCCTTCACCTTTATCCAACAGTATAATGTAATGATTTCTAGTTGAACTTGCTTCATGGGTTGTGCTTCGAAGTTCACTGCATAACATCTGAAACTTACTACATCATCTAACTCCAAGATCACTGCATGTACATAACAAAGAACAAATCATGAATATCTCACATTTTGACAGCCAAGAAGAAAGCCAAGGGCCAAAAAATCAAGTCAGGTAAGTACCAAGGTCCACAATAACTACTGTACATCACATAAACAATAGTGCTCCAAGACTTAAAAACCTATATCGCACGGTGGACATTACAGGACATAAAAGGATAACCTTTTTGGCCTTCCTATCAGAGAATTACAACTGCCTTTAATCAGTTCTGTATCTGTTAATGAGGGAAGAGCAAATACTGGAATCCTCACCTTTCCGACAATTTTTTACCGTTTACCTTAGGATATGTAATATTGATGTATAAGGGAATAAATCTTGCTTTTTAAGACACAAAATCTGATAAATGAGTGTCTCTGTCTCTCTATCTGCATGACTATGAAAAATGAAGTCTTCGTCGTCTTCTTTTTCTTCTTCTTCTTCTTCTTCCTTTTTGTTTTACAGCCACAAGGAGAGATGCCTCAAAATGGGGAGATCAGTGCCTTTCTTGTTTTCATCTCTAGGCCTAACCACCATTTTCAGCATGATCCTTCTCATTTCTCCAAACCCTTTTAAGGCCATGCCTAAAAATGCTGATGATCAAAAGCTCCTGTTGATGGAGCCACAGAAGGGTATAATATCTTTCAATCAATGCTTCAACCACATGTACCTTTCTTTTTGCTTTTTCTTTTATTTTTTTTTTCACCTGAGTTTTACTTTACATCGGTATGAATTAAGTTATGGTGTTTGGTTTTTGTAGCGGAAGACAATTGTGACTTGTTCAAAGGTCACTGGATACCAGATCTTAATAGAGTTTCTCAATATACAAATTCAAGTTGTGCAACAATTCCAGACGCAAAGAATTGTTTCAGACATGGGAGAGCGGACACGGATTTCCTTAACTGGAAATGGAAGCCTGAAAAATGTGATCTTCCAAGCTTTGATCCTCATGCTTTCTTAGGAATTGTTAGAGGAAAAACACTAGCTTTCATTGGTGACTCAGTTGCTAGAAACCACATGGAATCACTGCTATGCCTCCTCTCGAAGGTCAGTTCATGTCGCTTTCATTTTCTCTCCTCATGTATGAGATTTATGCCTGTTACTGTACAAATTTGGACCTTTCGTCTAGGACATAAACAGGAAACTCATGTGCTTGAGGTGTCCGTATTAGGCAATTTACGGTATCAGAACATGCATTAGCTGTAATTGGGACAACTTGGTTTCTATTTCTCTATCAAGAAGGATCATTTCGTCTGTTCATATGTTACTCGAATGAAAAGAGTTGAAAGTAACAGAATGTGTGAAGAGATGTGATTAGTGTTTAATCAGTATTTATAGTAATTCTGTGGAAGTTAAAACTGTCAGACTGTGGAAGTTAAAACTGTCAGACTTACTGTCAGACTTCCTTCTTCCACATAACCCAAAAGAAAAGTTGCTTAACTATGTTTTGGTATTCATATTCAATCTGAAAATAGTGTTTTCCCTGCAGGAGGAAGCTCCAAAGGATGTTTACAAGGATTCTGATGATAGGAACCGGATATGGCACTTTCCTGTCCACGACTTCACCCTCAAGATCATCTGGACAAAATTTCTTGTAGTTGGTGAGGAGAGAATGACCAACGGTTCATCATCAGGCGTTTACGATTTGTATCTCGACAAGATTGACAAGAACTGGACTAGAGAACTTCATACCATAGATTATGTTGTTATATCAGATGCACATTGGTTCTTCAGACCAATATATTTACATGTAGGCTCAGAAGTAGTGGCATGCGTTTTCTGCAATGAACCAAACATCACCGATCGAGGTGTTAGCTTTGCTCTCAGGATGGCATTTCGAGCTGCTTTAAAACACATCAATCACTGCAAGAACTGCAAGAACATAGTAACAATGGTAAGGACATTCTCACCATCCCATTTTGAGAATGGGGATTGGGACACTGGAGGGAACTGCAACAGGTCAAGTCCTTTTGGTCAAGATGAAATCAGCTTGGAGACTACCGACTGGGAACTTAGAAACATGCAAGTAGAGGAGGTTGAAACAGCTATAAAAGAAGGTGGGAAAAGAAGGAGGTATGGAGTTTTGGACATAACCAGGGCTATGCTTATGAGACCTGATGGACACCCTTCAGAGCACTGGGGTAACAAATGGACGAAGGGTTACAATGACTGTGTTCACTGGTGCTTGCCAGGTCCAATTGATATGTGGAGTGACTTCTTGCTGGCTGTCATCAGGAAGCTGGTTTGATTTCTTGCATAGGATAGAGATTTACTATAGATTACAGAATACCATTTAATTGTAATAATGTCAAACTTCTCCATTTTTGTTTCAGCGGCATAAAGGTTCATGATAAAGGAAGTATCGGTTTAAGAATTTATGTGATCACTGGGATTGATTCACGTGTACGTAACACTACAGAAGAAACATCCAATCCTGATGACACTTTAAACGTGATGTTAACTTTGTAATTTTGATCGTGAAAAATAACAAATCTATCTGAAGCCTTGAGGTCTTCATATTTTTGCTGATAGTGATAGGTGGTGATTGATAAAAACCTTGAGTCTCATCAAGCTTTTATAACTGGAGAACGTACAAGCCAATTCGCACCTTCAAACATGAATATGGCATAACATCGAAAAACATGAAAAGCGCAGAAACAAAGTGTCAAGAATAAAAAGCTTCCCGTCTGAATTGATCCTGTTTAAGCAGCAAACAAACCCCTGATCCTGAATCATCAGAAAGAGGCTGCACTGCAATGTGTTAAAAGAAAAACAAAAACAAAGGCAAGCACCATACAGAACTTAATGGTCATACAAAGGCAAGCATCATACAGAACTTAATGGTCATATCATTCTCCTATTAACTGACTGAATGAACCTAACACTTGCGAACCATTAAAGGAGCTGAGCAATTATGATACATGAAAGCAACCAGGAATCCATTTTCTGATACCAATGGAAAAAGCTACGGAACAGACCAATGTAGAGAACAGTGGCACAGACTTGTCATGAAGATTTAAGATTGAGAAAGATGTGCTGTGGCCAGCCTCTGGTCATCAATGGAAAAAGCTACGGAACAGACCAATGTAGAGAACAGTGGCACAGACTTGTCATGAAGATTTAAGATTGAGAAA
>JAOQMQ010000001.1:22010889-22024282 GCA_027563845.1 Erythroxylum subrotundum | reverse complement strand
TTCTCATTATAAATAGGCAGCAAAATGTACATACTGGTTGTGATGAATTAATAGAGAATTCTTACCCCTTGTTTTCAGTTTATGTTTGTCTCGGTGAGCTCGCCAGAACGAAGAGATATTTTTTTGGAGAAAACAGTGAAAAAGAAGTAAAGAGGTGCTCTAAGAAATATGGAAGTACAATCTAACTGGAGAGTCTCTCCACATGAAGACTTGTGGCCTTGTGGGACTAAGGTACATAGATGTGATTGTAGCACTTTTTATTCTTATTTTTATAAGGTGGTTTAAAAATTTTTATCATAAATTAATTCGATGTTAGAAGAGGTTTAAGATTTAAAAGTTGTAATCAGAATTAAACTCTCGTAAAACTGGTTAAAATATAATAAATTTTAACTTATCTGAAAGTTTAAAGTTTAATTCAAAAACAAGAATTTTAAATAAAAATTGTTCAATTTATTTTAGTCTATAAAAATTGATTAGTTCATGAAAACTAACAAATTACTTAATAAAATTATCAATTTTTAACAACAAAAATTATTAGATTAAATAAAATCGAAAAATAAAAAAATGAAACTGAAAATTAATAAGTTAAATTTTTTTTACTGTTAAATCAACCAAGTTAGTTTGACTTTCATAAGTACGCAATCTTACTCTCTACTAACTAACAGTAAGGTTGCGTAATTTTGAATATCTCAAGCTTTGGTATACCAGGTAAACCTTAACTGAAATGTTATTGTTGTAATTGTTGTAATTTAATAAAAAGAGTTAAAAGTATCCACGTGTATTAATTTACTTATAATTTCAAAATAACATCGTATAAAAAATATAAAATTAAAATAGAATAATAAATTATTTAATAAATTTTAACTCAAAACAAGAAAATAACATTATGAATTTAGATTGGTTTGTTGTATTTATAAGAATTCTTCAAAAATGATAATTTTTAAAATATAATAATTAAATTATAAATTATAAATTATTTAAAAATGGAGAAAAGAAAGTAACCGTTAAAATTATATTGATTGGTACAATTTCAATTGCTTCCTTTGTATTAGCCCAATGGGCCACTATCCCATACATCGATCGTCTACTACCACTTTACCGCCAAAAGCAAGAAACCTGCTTTGCTCTAGTTCAAAATTTCAACTTTTGGTCTATATTTGGATTCTTTCCATTTAATTTGGTTTCCTGAGGTTTCGCTTTTGTAAGGTCAAGCGAAGCAATAATGGAGAAGGATACAAAGACTGCCACCCAGGATCTGAAGATTGATCTGTTTGAGGACGACGATGAGTTCGAAGAATTTGAAGTCCATGAAGGTAAAAGTTCGAAAGAATTGATCTTTTTGATGAATCTTCTTTTGGGTGTATCTTCTTTTCTTTACTGGGTCATTTATTCTGATCTAAGCTTTTAGAATTGTTTGGTTGAGTGTTTCAATTTGTAAAGACTCAGTCTTTTGTGGTAAGATATGTTAAACTCGTGGAATTAGGGTTTAAATTACATTATGGAAACTTGGATTATAGGGGTGAAATTATGATTAAAGGAGGCAAAAATTTTGTCATATCACTGTATTTAGAGATTTTAGTATGCAGATTTGCTTATGCTTAATGGTATTGAGATAGTTTGTTGCCATACCAGTTCAAAAATTAATTAACCTGAACTTGTGATCGGAGTAGCAATGGAGGTTTAGAGAATGAAGGATGTTCTTATGCCTTCTATCAAGCTTCTAGTGAAATTTGTGGTGACGGGGGGATTTTCGTCCCACATATTTTGGTTCTAGTACTCGATTGGATTTGAACGTTTGATCTTGTGTCTTTTTATACTTGATTGGATTGCTTGGTTGTGAGTTTAAGATCACAGCAAATTGCCCATTATGATTCTATTATTGATTTTCCATATATACAAATATTGGACTGTTATCTTTATGCAAATCACTTATTTCTATCAGTCTAGCTTTCAACTTTATTTATAGCTTGTAGTATAGAAGCATATCATTTATGGTAGGTTTCTTCTTTTGTTTTGATGTTCTGATTTGGTACTTAAGTTTCCCTGAATTTGTTGATAGTGTTGAGACAAGTAATGAATGAAGTCAATGGAGAGAGGATTTAGCTAAGAAAATGTTTGATGATTGGAGAAGAAACCATTAAATTGTGAACTTTAATTTAGTTAATGTTTTTATTTATTGAATTGTACTTAATTTTGGTTGGCTTTCATTGTAACTGAATTGAGCCTTTTTTTTTAATCTCTTTATATTGGTGACTTCCATTCATTGTAACTGAATTTGAGAACTTGCAATCATTCTTGCCTGTTTATTTGTTTGATTTGTACTTAATTACATGTTTCTTTCACTTCAATATTGTCATCTTTATTTCCAAACAAGTATCAAATAATGGTGATTAATCAGTTATGGAAATGGTTTGGAATGATTTGGGGAATGACATTGCATGGTTTAGGTGCAATGTCAAGAATGTGGACTTCAGATGAAACAGAAGCATTTGTGACCTTCATGGAGGAGGTAGTTGTTGCTGGTCACAGAGCTGATAATGGCCAATTTAAGCTTGGTACTTTCCAACTTCTTGCTAGAATGATGGTAGAGAAGTTTCCTGATTGTGGCATTGACAAGAGGCATATTAAAATTAAGCACAAGAGGTTGAAGGAAAAATATCAAACAGCCTTTGACATGTTGAACTGCAGTGGGTTTGGTTGGAATGAAAGCAAACAATGCGTCGAGGTTGACAGCAAGCAAGTACTGGACGAATGGACGAGGGTAAATGTTTTTTTTGATTAGTTGGTTCTTTATAGAAGCATCCTAATAATAATATGTTTATCATGCTAAAGTTTTCTGATTTTTTTTTCCAGAAATACCCCAACAAGTACTACACTCCTGGAGAGCCTTTCCCGATTTTCCGTAGACTTGAGTTTGTCTTTGGAAAAGACAAAGCCACTGGTGTAGGAGCTCAAGATGCTGCAGATGTTGTTACTCAGCTTGAGACCGATGAAACTGAAGGTGATGCTCCATCACCTCATGTTGCCCCATCAGATTCACCAGGCTCATCGAGCACTCCCGCTACAACTGCTTCTGTCACTGGTTCTATCGCCTCTTCCAGCAACACAGAAGGGAACCAACAAAACAAAGGGAAAAGGAAGATGAGGGATATTGAAGTGTTGGAAAGCGTTGCTGCCTCATTTGCTCGGGCCATTGACAATAGTAGAGAGAGTGCAAAGATCATTGCTGATGCCATTGCAGGAGCGCAAACTCCCAAGCTAGGTGAAGAGCTTGGGAATTTGGGTTTCTCCACTGCAGAAGTTGTTAGGACTGCAATAATCTTCTCAAAGAATGTTCATGCTGGGAATCTTTTATGGGGTTTAAATGCAAACCAAAAACAGGCTTATGTGAGGAAACTCTTAGATGATGAAGTCTGACTTTATTTCTTAATCTTTTATGGCTTCATAGTAGCTTAACAGGAAACCTACGCTGTGCATTGTCTTCAAACTGCCTATGTGATGTTGAATGATGATATGATGAATTGTTAACTTTATTTGTACACTTGTGAATCAATGATGAATGGTTGGTTTATTAACTATTTAATGTTAGTAATTTATGTACGTATATGAATGATGAGTATATGATTCATTTTCAGGTACTTAACTATGGGCAGATACAATTTTTATGTTGTATTTGTTGGACGTCAAGAAATTATTTTTACAAATTGGGATAATGTTAAATTGGCAACTGAGGGCTTTCTTAATGCTAGATTCAAGGGGTATCGGACTTTGGTTAAAGCAGAAAGTACCTATGTCATAGATGTCAATAGGCGGACTCGTCGAAATGAAGAAATTGTTCCTATCGCCAATGAACCCTCATCAATTTTCACTTCCAACAAATAAAGAACTAAATGAAGTTGCAACTTTGAGGAAAAAAAATGGCATGGAGTCAAAGATTTTTACTCATTACGATTGGAGTTATTTTGGGTATTATTGTTAAGGGCATTCTTAATAAAATATAAGGCTTGAATGTATCTTCAACCTATTAGGTAATTAATTCCATGAATGCTTAGATGTTTTATTAAATTATTATGTATTAGAATTTCTAACTTGTAGAATTTTTTAAAACTTATTATGTAATTAATTCCATGAATGCTTAGATGTTAAATTATTATGTACTAGCATATCTAACTTGTAGGATTTTTTAAATCTATTATGTCATTAATTCAATGAATGCTTAGATGATATATTAAATTATTATGTATTAGAATTTCTAACTTGTAGGATTTTTTCAAACCTATTATGTAATTAATTCCATGAATGCTTAGATATTTTATTAAATTATTATGTACTAGAATATCTAACTTGTAGGATTTTTTTTATTTAATAACTCATTTCATTTAATTTTTAGGTTTCGCATTTTAATAAATATTTAGGTTTCTCATTTTATTTCATCGTAATTAAAAAATTACAAATATACTTAAAATAAATATTGATACAATTATAAAATAATCAATGAATTACATCTTTCCAATCATATTATACTGTAGGGGCATTTTCGTCATTGATACAATTTTTATGTTCTGCAACCAAACACATTTCTGTCATCTAGACGGAGACAGTTTTTTTCTGTTCTGTCTATCACAACAAAACACTTCACTGTCTCTAATTTTTGTTCTGTTCCGTTTCCAAATTTTCGTCTCGTTCTGTTTCTGCATATTGGAGACAATAACCAAACGCAGCGTAGGAGTACATAGACGTGATTGTAGCACTTTTTATTTTTATTTTTATAATATAGTTTTAAAATCAGATCAGAAGTTAACCCGGTATGACAAGAGGGTTAAGGTTTAAAAGTTACAATCAGTATTATACCCTCATAAAACAGGTTAAAAATTAAATAAAATTTAAAAATTTAAAAATAATTTAAGAAATTATTGTTACTTATCCAAAAATTTGAAGTTTAATTCAAAAAGAAGAATGTTAAATAAAAATTGATCAGTTTATTTTAGTCTATAAAAATTAATTAGTTTACGAAAACTAACTAATTACTTAATAAATGATCAAATCTTAACAACAAAAATTATTAAATTAAATCAAATCGAAAAGTTAAAAATCGAACTGAAAATTTAGGCAATTTAAAGTTTTTACTGTTAAATCAATTAAATTGGTTTGATTTTTAAAACACAAATCTTATATATTTAGTCCTTGTAAAGATTATTGGAATTAATGATTCATGATTGATTTGTGTTTGATGGCGTGTCTTAAATAAAATATCTTATTTATAACAAATGATATTGATAAATTTGAATCTAACTTCATATTTCAATTGCTTGCTTTGTATTAGGCTATTAGCCCAATTGGCCACCATCCCATACATCGATAGTCTACTACGGTACTACCACTTTACCGGCGAAGCAAGAAACCTGCTTTGCTCTAGTTCAAAATTTCAACTTTTGGTCTATATTTGGATTCTTTCAATTTAATTTGGTTTCCTAAGGTTTTGCTTTTGTAAGGTCAAGCGAAGCAATAATGGAGAAGGATACAAATACTGCCACCCAGGATCTGAAGATTGATCTGTTTGAGGACGACGACGAGTTCGAAGAATTTAAAGTCAATGAAGGTAAAAGTTCGAAAGAATTGATCTTTTTGATGAATCTTTTTTTGGATGTATCGTCTTTTCTTTACTGGGTCATTTATTCTGATCTAAGCTTTTAGAATTGTTTGGTTGAGTGTTTCAATTCGTAAAGACTCGGTCTTTTGTGGTAAGATATGTTAAACTCGTGGAATTAGGGTTTGAGTGTACTTGGATTATAGGGGTGAAATTATGAATAAAGGAGAATTTTGTCATATTGCTGTATTTAGAGATTTTAGTATGCAGATTTGCTTATGCTTAATGATATTGAGATAGTTTGTTGCCATACCAGTTCAAAAATTAATTAACCTGAAATTGTGATCGGAGTAGCAATGGAGGTTTGGAGAATGAAGGATGTTCTTATGCCTTCTATCAAGCTTCTAGTGAAATTTGTGGTGACGGGGGGATTTTCATCCCACATATTTTGGTTCTAGTACTCGATTGGATTTGAACGTCTGATCTTGTGTCTTTTTATACTTGATTGGATTGCTTGGTTGTGAGTTTAAGATCACAGCAAATTGCCCATAATGATTCTATTATTGATTTTCCATATATACAAATATTGGACTGTTATCTTTACGCAAATCACTTATTTCTATCGGTCTAGCTTTCAACTTATTTATAGCTTGTAGTATAGAAGCACATCATTTATGGTAGGTTTCTTCTTTTGTTTTGATGTTCTGATTTGGTACTTATGTTTCCCTTTGGTACTTATGTTTCCCTTTTGTAGATTGGGATGATAAAGAAGAAGGAAAAGCAACGATCCAACAATGGGACGATGATTGGGACGATGATGATGTGAACGATTACTTTTCCTTGCAGCTGAAGAGAGAACTTGAAAACAACTCTCAGAAGAGTTAAAGTTGCTAAACCATCATAATTTAGAAAGAAATGGTGACTACTGAACTTTGGTTTGGTGATCCTTCATCATGCAAGTCAAGTATATTACTTCTGCTTGTTTGTTGGGGGTGTGCAGTATGTAAATTAGATGGTAACAGTATCACTGAACAAGAACTTTTCATACGAACATTAGAGGAATTGAGGTAACGAAAAACTGCCACCTTAAATCTACACTTATGTCTTGTAAATGAGCTGATCTTTAGATCCAGTTACCATTTATCTATGTTGTTGATTACAAAGACGTTGTAAGCATTTATGTGCAAGAAAAAACAGTTTCATCCTCAAGAACAGCAGCATATTAGCTAGATGTTAGTTTCTTGATATGAAACTAGTCTTGAGCATCTTACCACATTGTATTTCGACGTTGGTTCTCAGAGTGTTTCTTACCGCATCCGTCTGCTAAATTGAATTAATGATGTTCCGGTCCCCTCTTCCATAGCCTTCTCGGGCATCTCTGCTATCTGTTTCACCTTCATCCTCGCCTCTTTCCCTGTGCTTCCTTCCATAAATTCCCTCACCACCTTCTTCAGCTCTGCCCACTTCATCAACCCACATACTGACTCATCGTCTCTACTCTTAAATCCTACTCTGATCTCCCCTGCAATCATTCTTGTATTTATTGGCTGCTCAACCATCACTGGCATTGCAAGTATTGGTTGCTCTGCAAGACTGAGTTCCATCCACAGTTGTTTAAAAAGCCATATACAGTCTGGTCCATCAATATATCCATCTTATCAACCCATTCTGGCACTAGCATTCCTTTTTCCTGCAAACCAGTTGCTATTTCCAATACTCCGAGCCCTTTTTACTCGCTGTCACACTCCAGTAATTTGCAAACTTACGTTCAAGCTCATAAAAGCTGTTAAAATCCTACCATGGCTCTTCAATGTCGATACTCTTGATACCAAGTCTATCTTTAGGCAGTTCAAAGCAATGAAGCTTTCTGTCACTAAGGTTCGATCTACCAATTATCAAAGTTGGTGCATAAGAGGCATTAATGTAAAGGAGCATTTGTAGCTTTCTTCAGGTTTTGTTTATATCTACAAGCCTTGTTAGCTGTTAGTATTATCAAGTACAGAAACTCTGGTAAAACCTGATGCCTACTGTCTACAAAACTATATTTAGTTTTGAATGTGAATTGTAGCATAAAACAAAAGAATTTCCATATTAATACTGCGTTGCTTGTACGTGAAGATGTGGTTGAACATCTACAAATTAATCTTATGTCCTGATATTGGGCCTTGCCGGATTTGGGCCTTCCTTAACCTAAGTCCAATCCAAAAATTTACATAAGGGACTAGATACAAAACTAGAATTTGCAGCTCGATCTTGATCCCATTCAAATTTAGGTAGCCCAAAGTTCAATTGGGTTTAGGGTAAGTTCAATTATTTTCTTTTTTAAAATTTAATCCAACGTTAACACCGAAATCGCATCGTTTTAATAAAGTATAATTGACATAATCGGACTTTAAACTATAACAAATCGTTAAGATTAAGCTCAATTCCAACCTAAAACTCAAAAAAAAAAAAAAAAAAACAGAGTTCAATTCGAAATCTAATCAAATCAAGATGAACTTATTACTTTTATATTATATTAGATTAGATCATATTAAGGTTAATACAAACATCATCTTTATCTACAACATATCATTAGGGCAAAGTAGGACGTTAGAAAATAATTAAGTTTTAGATACATATATCTTCAAAATTAATTAATTTAAGTTTAAATTTAATTAACATTTTTAATTAAATTAATAATAATACATTGGATTGATCTTGTTTGATTAAAAATTAATAAATTAATTGATTGGATACAAAATTAAATATTCAAGCCCAAATCAATTTTTTAAAAATTTGATCGATATGCTGTTATTTCTAAGCATCGAGGTCTTTCTTTTTCTCATGAAAATTTTTAAATATTTTCCTTCAAGACTTTAAGACTTATGTCTTGTATTTAACTTAAAATGATAAACTAAACATTCTCTTATGTAATCTAAATATGTTTTTGTATTAGACTTGTTTGATTTGGTTATTTATTTACTTGTCTCTTTTTTTATTTGAGTATTTATTTACCTATTTTATTTTTTTATTTTTTTAACCTTGTTCCATGTCTATTGTAATATCGATTTTATTTTTTTATATAAATATTTATACATATTTATTTGTTTATTTTTATGTATTTATTATTAATATTATTATCTTTTATGACTTTTTATTTATATTCTATTTTTAATTTTCATTAATTTATTATTTTAATATGTATATATACATATGAGACAAGACATACGAGATCCTGACTGAGATTACTCGTAGACTTTATGATTGTCATCTTTTCCATTTCCACGGAAACAAGACAGCATAGATATTATTCATGTGATGGTGGCAAAGTTGGTCCTGTTGAGTTAGTAAGGGTCTATTTAATTTAAGTGAGATCGTAGATTTAAACTTTTTTTATATATATAGCTGTTTAAAATTTGGAGTCAGAGCTTTATCTTTTGTAAGGGACCTATCTAGCTCGAGTGAGAATTAGTTTGAATGTGGATGGTTTAAAAATATCTTTTTATAATTGAAGCCCTCCTAAAATACTTCGTAGGCAACCAAAAAGAAAAGAAAAAAAGATGGTAGCTTGACTTAGAATTATCTTTTTCTTATTTCTTTATATCCAAATTTTTTGTTCTAGCTGTTCTGTTTTCAATCATATGTTATTAAATTTGTAGATAAATATACGAATAAGATTTAATCCGACGTTGTAAGAGAAACTTTATTCTTTTATATCCGAAGTCCACAAAAATATGTGGACCATGACAAAATATCTTATCCACTTATATCCAGAGTGCTTTGCTCCAAGCCAAGCGCTTGATGATAAGATTGTCTCATTCCTTTTGCCTCGTAAGCATTCTCACTTTTGATGCAATAATGTAGAAAACATGCATGGTACATCAACTATAAATCATTATAGGAAAATAAGATTTTCATTATAAGATTTTTATTACATTTTATTGGTTTAGAATTAAACTATAACATTTTCAAATTGTATTATGAATGATTCTAATAGTTACATGCAAATACAATAGTAGAATTGTAATAATTTGGCAAATGCTTCTTTTTTTACATAAAAAATTGTAAATTAATATATTTTTTAAAAGAATAATATTCATTAATTAATTTTTCTAAAATATCCATTAATTTTGTAAACTTGCAGATTAAGTATTATACAATTTATAAATAAATATAATTATTTAGAATTAAACAATACAATTTATTAAATACATATATCAAAATTAAGTTCTAAACATATATAATTTAAATATATTGAAAATTGATATTTATCTTAGCTCAAAAGCACAAGAGTTGGAAGTTTCATTTAGTAAAGTGTTTAATTTCTTCTAGCCATTAGCTCTTTCATGTCTTCTTCTCATTGCATATCTGGTCGATAAGCCTGCTTAGTGAGAGCCATGACAAACCAGTCTCCTCCTCCATAGCTTTCTTAGCCATTTCTGCAACTTCCTTAACCTTCTTTCTTACCTCCTTACCCATCTCTCCTTCCATTAGCTCTCTCACCATTTTCTTCAACCCTTCACTTTTCACATACCCTTTCACAGAACCATCACAAGTCTCTACTCTCAGCCCAACTTTGATCTCCTCCGCCACCATTCTAGCATTCAATGGCTGCTCCGCCAACATCGGCCATGCAAGGATTGGCACTCCTTCACATATGCTCTCCAACACCGAGTTCCATCCACAGTGACTCAAGAACCCTTGAACACACTCATGCTTTAATATCTCCCTCTGATCAACCCAGTCTCGTACTACTATTCCTCTTTCTTTGACCCTCTCTTCGAAACCATCCCCCAATTCTGATGCATCTTTTTTAATAACCCACAAGAAGTTCACCTCAGACTCCTCCAAACCAGTTGCTATATCTCGGAGCTGTACGGTTGAGAGCTCTGCCTGAGACCCGAAAGCTATGTACAAGACTGAGCTTCCTTGCTCAAGCTTTTGGTCTAGCCACTGAATCCAAGCTGGTTTCTTTCGTGATTGGTCGAGTCTTGGTGGTGGCTCGGCGAGGCATAGTGGTCCAACATTCCAATACTTTGAATCTCCGTCTCTGTTGATGTAATCGGCAAAAGTAGGCTCTAGCTCGTAGAAGCTATTAACGAGTGTACCGAAACTTTGAACTGCTGCTACAACCGAGTCCATCACAAACTCAATGTAAATACCTTTGAGATTTGGGTCTGCGAAAACAGGATCAAAATCATTTCTAGTGACCTTAATCCATGGAAATTCGGGGACAGTGATAGGCTCATTGTCAGACTCGGGCCCGAACAAAAGCCTTTCCTGGCTCGCGGCTTTTGAAACGGACGGCGCATAATTGGACATACCAAAAAATGCCAATCTCGGGAAACCAAACTTGTTTGCAGACTCCAGAGTCCACCAGAGAAAACCATCGGAGACCATGAAGTTCACAGGCTCTAGAGTTGCAACCACACGTTCAAATTCCGGTTGCATAGCCTTGGTGGAGCGAGCGAATTCCGGGAACAGCGACATTGAAGGCAACTTGTCTGTGCTTTCAACACCGGAAGGAATTCCAGGGATGCTTTGAGGGAAAGGTAGCTCAATGATCGAGACAGTGGTGTCTTCAAGAGACATGGCAACAAAGGGTCGGTTCGCCGGAGTTGTGATAACGGTGATAACAAAACGACGGCGGAGGAGGAGACGGGCAAGTTGGAGAAGAGGAATGAGGTGGCCTTTGGCCATGAAAGGGAATAGAAGTGCATGGTACTGTGACTCGTAATCACAAGAGTTAGACCCCATCTTTGCTCTTTAAGCCTTACCAGCTCCGAAAAGAAAGCTTGAGAAGTTTGTGGAGAACAAAATAATAGATTTAGAGATAGTTTGTATCCATTTGCGTGACTTTGAATTAACGACGGTCATGTAACGAGGACTGAACTTGGTTGGTCGTCTCTTACCTCTGGGCGGCTTGTGGTCGTCACCTCCGGACCAATTCTTCTGTTCCCTTTTATCTAAGACCAACCCTATGCCATCCTTGAATAGCCACAAATTTCAGTGAGCCCCAGCAAAATTTATGGTCATGTAGTAACGTAACAGGGTTGATCTTGGATAAAACATCGATAAATAGACACCCACTGCTAATGGTGTTCTCTCTCTTTTGTTTTTTTTCCTTTTTTTGAGCGGGACACATCAATTTATCTTCTTCTAGAAAATCTGTAACTTCCATCTGCCGATTCTTAGGTATATGGTTTTTCAATCTAGTTTCGTTTTGGACGTATGCAAGAAGCAAAAGAGAAGTAGAATAGTCCCATCTCTAATGGATTCCATGTTCGAGTAAGACAAATTGTGATTTATGTAATATTTGTAACGTTAGCTAGTGAAATAGTAATGCAAAGTGTTGTGTGTGGATTGAATCCCTGTACTACTTTCTAGTGTCATCTCTGTGCCTTCCCGTCTCATCCATCTATGATCACTTTCTCACTATCATCATGTGCTTTCTTCATCACATTCATCCATTAAACGTGCCTATATATATATATTGAGATTTTAAACAAACTATATATATTATTATATTTAGAATGATATTGTTTTTGATATAAAAAGATTAAGAAGAAAGTGATCAAGAATAATATGACTCATAAAAGAAAACTTTGTCGTACTGGAATATTAGTAAAAGATCTCTCGTAAAGAGAACATTCACATTGTAGTAGGTTATATTAAACTATGTTCTTTGCATTTATTGCGTAGTATTTTTTTCATAATTAGTTTCCTAACTAACTGACGTAATTAAAGTAGCGAAAGACTTAGTTAGAGGTATTCTTATCTTATCATTTATTGTTCATTATTGACATATTCTGTATGGATCGTTATTTTGTACTATTTTATATTTTCTGTTGCCCTTTATTACTTATTTTTTGCATTTAACTTTTTTTATGACATTTTTTTTAATATGTTTGCACATCATTTACGCTTTTGTAGCATAGTCATGCCATATTATTGTATTCAGGTTTATTAGAAGCAACCTTTTTATTACGTAAGTTGTATAGGACTTACTCAGATCTCGCGATTTAGTGAAATTTTAACTGAGTGTTGACGACGACGACGAAAACTAAATAATTTATTTATATAAAATTTGAGAGGTTTTTAATTTAAATAATAAATATCCAAATTTTATTTACACAAAAGGGTAAAAGTTATAAATTTTTTATTATAGTTTAAGAAATTTTAATAAAATTTATGATCTTTAAATTTTTTAATTTGTTCTAGTTATCAATTTTTTAAAAAAATATTTTTTAAATTTTGGCTAAAAATAACGATAAAATACACATAAATTATGAACGCATAGTCGCATATACCCAACTACTACTCCTCGATCTTGTTTGTTGACCAAGCTTAATTCTCCTGTTGTTTAGGTGTAATGGCCCTCCTTCTTCTACGTCAAATATTCAGTTTTAGTTATTCTATTTTAACTTTATTTTATTAAAATTTATTTACAAATTTATATAAAATTTATATACATTTAAATAAAATTGAATAAAACAAGATAAAAATACTGTTTGGATCTAATCAAAACAGGAGTTCTGTTACTCCATCTTTCCATTACCCGTTTGCGTCCGAATCACGACAGTAGCTCCATATTTCTATAAAAGAGTGAAGCAACAGGACCCCTATCTTTTTGATGGATGTGCTATAGATGAAATGGACTGCATTTATGGTCAGGTCTGCATTTATTTAGATGAGTCATATCACATATGGCTTCAGTGGCCCTCCGATTTGGACTATCTTGTTCTCCGATTATGGTAAGGTAACTGGACATCTGACGCGTGGTAGATGGTAGCTTTTCATTGATATTTGGTGGACTCAATTGAC
>JAOQMQ010000001.1:21991150-22005553 GCA_027563845.1 Erythroxylum subrotundum | reverse complement strand
ACTGTCGGCTCTCCTTCTTTCTTCTTCTCCTCCCTGCTGCGTCTTCTTCTCCAATGCATTGTCGTCAGTTGGTGGTGCGTTGTCGTTAGTTGGTGGTGCGTCGGAAGCTTGTCGTCTTCTCCCACCATTGTTGCATTTTCGTGGAGGTATAAAATTTCACTGTGGTTTGATTTGATTATTTTTTTGTATGTTTGAGTATTTTATTTCGTACGTTTGAGCATTTTGTGAATGGATAAGAACATTTAAGGTTGAAATGTTAGTGTTAGAAGGTTCAGTTTTCAAATTTACTTGTGAAGTTGGGATGATTTGTTGATGCATATTAAGTGCTTGATGAAATGCCTCTTGTTTGAAAATTTTGTTAATATGTAAAGATGAAGTTGATTTGTATCAGAAAATGAGTTAATGGGTGAGCCTATTTGATGATTTAGCCTTATTTGATGATTAAGGATAATGCATCAAATAAATTTTTTTAGTGTTGATGATTTTATTCTTACTTTTATAATTTTATCTAAATTAAAGCTTGCTTTAGTTCTTGTTTGTTGACTTATCTTTTTAGCCGACTCAATTTCTTTTGAAAATTGTCTTTGAATTATTTGAGTTTTCATGAATCATTGATTTAGATTGAATTGCAATAGGAAAACATGCATGAATGGTTGAGATCTTCCCTACTAAATATTGATTGATTGTTTATGATAGTTGATTTTTGAAGAATGAAATATGATCCAATGCATGTTATTTGAAATTGTGAGCTTTTAAGCTTATAAGCATTCAAATTTTATGCTCCATTTTCTAGATTGAGTGATTGTCACAAAGTTTGATACTTTTACAACTTGGTTTTTTATGCATGCTGAGAACATATCATTGGACTAGTTAGATACATTAAAATAATAAGGGAATTTAGGCTAACCATTTTGAATTCTTGAAAAGCCTTGTAGTTTTGATCTCCCTTAGTTAACTAATTTAAGCCTTAGCATTCTTTTTCTTGCATATGAACCACAATACAAGCTACATTTATTATTTTTTATTGATTTTCCTTATAATTCTGATTCATTAAATGATTATATGAGCATGTTTGCATGAGATCCAAAACATCATTATATGAATTATTGTGAAGTGATTCAAGTTGCATAAGTGAATGTTCTTAGCATAATTTTGAGAGTATTTAACTTTTATTTGAGTATTTTTCATATACTTTGGTACTTAGTGTAGTTAGTCCCTGTAAGTGTCTAATTATGCATCTAATTTACCCTTTGAAAATGACCCCTATGAGTGAAAATGACGTTATGTTATCAAGTTTTGAGATCATGCCTGTAATGTTATCAAGTTTTGCACTATGTATAAAAGTATAGATCTATTAAATTCAATTATGCTTTATGCAACATTTTTATTGATTTCCTAGAAAGTCAACACTCTTTTCACAAAATCCATATCCTTTAATTTCCAAGAAACAATATAACAATTTATTGATAGAATATGGTCAACTGAGTTATTGGGCTCTAGCTTAGAAAGCCTCTCTTGAACTTGAAACATTGCTATTGTTTCCTTTATTATGAATCTCCATTGACTATGAAATTTTCATCGATTTGTAGGTTCGACATATAGATATAATGTTGTCAACACCCCTACTAAAACTTTAAGTCATAGTAATAGAATTATTATTCTCCTTTATTTTTGTCTAAGTGAAATTGCTTCACTTAAATTTATATGCATCTACTTTATTAATATAAAATGGTTACTATCTCTCTTATAAGTTTCACCAAGGGACACATTTTTCCAACCCTATTGTTATAAGATTTACCCATCAAGATGTTTCTTTCATTTATCTTGTCATCTCATAATGGCCCCTACCTTGCTCAATATGTTTGAATTTCATGGTTCTTCACCGTTATCCTTTCTTCTAGGCTTTTTATGTGAGATCCCATATCGCTTGAAGAGGAGAGCGAAGTATGCCTTAAAAGGATATAGATACCTCTCCCCCTAAGATGCGTCTTCCCAAGGGTGGAAAAAGCAAAACCGTAAGGGGTTTAGCCCAAGGGGCAACCTAAAGCGGACATTATCTGTGGGTGGGTTATCTGCGTTGTTGCAAATGGTATCAGAGCCGTTACCCGAACTGTTGTGCCAACGAGGCTGGGCCTTAAGGGGGTGGAGAGTGTGAGATCCCGCATCGGTTGGAGAGGAGAACGAAGTATGCCTTATAAGGATATGAATACCTCTCCTCCTAAGACGCGTCTTCCCAAGAGTAGGAAGAGCAAAACCATGAGGGGTTTGACCCAAGGGGCAACCTAAAGCGAACAATGTCTGTGGGCGGGTGGTCTGGGCTGTTACATTTTAGGTCTTCTGGGCTTCTTATTGAGAAAAGGAGGTAATATGAGCTACAATTTTTTATTCTTTGGTCAAAAATTTTCACGTTTTCTAATCTGTGCTTAATACGTTTTATATGATTGTTTTAATATATCTCGCTTTCTAAAATGTTAACAATTTTGTTCTTGGTTGTAGAAACTCATTTGTTGGCAGTATTTCTATTTCGAACGAGATTGAAGAGAAGCTTTAGTAGGTATTCAAATGACATTTATTTCCTTATTTTTTTACAATGTCAATAATGAATTTGCACACATTTTAATCGAATTTGTATCAGTTTCTGTATTTTTCATTCTAGTTCCGTCATCACCTTCTTTCATGTACTTCAGGAAGATCCTTCTGCGTGTCGGTCGAGGTAAGTGAATTTGTTTTTTACTACGTTTTTTGAATTTGGTTTAATTTGGGTTTTTATTTGCGGTTTGAACTTTCCATCTAAACGTATTACATGGCTGATTTAATTTGGCTTGCACAAGCTGAAACTTATTTGTGGTATGAACTTCAGTTTATCATTGAATTAATATAGGATGAATTTGACTTATATTATTGTTCCAGTTACCTTAATTATGTCAATTCGTTATTTCATTGATGCTCTCTGAAATGATTATATTCTGTTTACTTTTCATGTGCGAATTTTTACATGGCTGTTTTTTCAAATTGTATATGTTAAACTAATTTATTAAAATAAGTATTCATATTTTTATGAATACTGATTATATTTGGCACTAGTACATATTTAATATCCATTAAATATAAAACTTTTAACATTCATTCTCTTCTAACATATATGATTACAAACATATATGCTCGATCTTCGATTTAAAAATATTTTAGATCTCAACCCATAAAGCTTAACTCATAACTCGTGATGGAGCTCCCGTGAGACTTATCGGTGAAAAATACTAGAAGCTTAGGAGTCAAAATGAGAACTTGTTCTCTTTATTCACAAGTCTGATATTAGATGTTCTGTAATCTTTAGTGAACATGAATAATACTAACTATGGATTCATTGTTTTATATTAACAGTTTTTCAGAAATAAGTAATGTTAATAGATCTTAGATATATAGATGATTAACACCTAATGGTTTCATTAATCCTAAATTTGTTGAGGGAGTTGAAGCTTTTATTCATTATACATGCTCTCAACCTGCATATATGGATGAGCCAAAGATCAGATGTCCATGTAAAAAATGCAAACACAAATGTTTCCTTCCTATTGATGAAGTTAATGGGCATTTGCTGAGAAAATGGTTTGTCCCCAATTATTTTAAGTGGACACGAAATGAGAAATCATTGATTTGCAGCACCTTAAGGGGTAATGGAGCACAAAACTTAAATGAGTTTAAAGGGGGGGATTGGATTTAGAACAAATTATACAGATGGAACTGAAAATCCATACATGCAAATGATTTATGATGCAGCCGATTATATCTTTGAGGAAAATAGGAAAAATCTTGAAGAAGAACCTAACTCACATGCATAACAGTTTTTTGACTTACTACAGTCAGTTAACTAAGAATTATGGCCAAATTGCGAGACAATCACCCAATTGTCTTCAACTGCTCAAATATTAAACATAAAGTCTAAAGGACATATTTCGGACCATAGTTTTGATAAAATTCTTGAATGGTATAATGAATCATTACCTCCTGGTCATATAATGGTTGATAGTTTTTACAATATGAAGAAACTAGTTTTTACAATATAAAGAAACTTATTAGAGGGTCTTGATTTGCCTGTTGATCGATTGTTGCAAATTGAGATGTATGTTGTATTGGGGAGATGATGTGAAATTACAAGAGTGCAAATTTTGTGATCAAGCCTAGAAAGCATTCTATGATAGATAAATTAGTATCCTGAAAGCAAATGTATTATTTTCCGCTAGCTCCAAGACTTCAAAGACTATATGCTTATGATATTCTTGCATCTCATATGAGATGGCATGATGAACACGAACAGGGAGATGGAATAATGAGTCATCTATCAGATGCAATGGCATGGAAATATTTCAATGACACCCATATTGAGTTTGCAACTGAAAGTCGAAATGTTAGGTTGGGATTATCGACGGATGGATTGTAACCTTTTGGTCAATCCGGCCAGCAATATTCATCATGGCCAATCATAATTACTCCTTTTAATTTTCCTCCATGAATGTGTATGAAAGGTGCATATATGTTCTTGACAGTGATTGTGGCAGGGCTTACAAATTCAATGCATAAAATTGATGTATTCTTACAACCATTGATATCTGAATTGCAACATCTTTGGGAATATGGTGTTCGGACATATGATGTGTCTCTGAAACAGAATTTTGTGTTGATAGTAGCTTTGACGTGGACCATTAGTGATTTTTTGGCATATGCCATATTATCTAGATGGAGCACTGCTGAAAAATTTGCTTGTTCTTATTGTGGCAATGATTTTGATGCGTTTTATCTTCCAAACGGGGTAAAATATGTTGGTTTAACAATCACAGAAAATTTCTTCCTCCAGATCATTCATTTAGATGCAATAAACAAAAGTTCATTAAGACTAGGCTGGTAAGAACACCTCCTCCCCCTCACAAAGCTGGTGAAGAGATTTTGCAGAAAGTTGAGGAATTAGGCTGACTGAAAGTTACAAAATTTGAAGCTGATGAGATAAATACAACCATTAGTAAAAACTTTGGTTGGAGAAAGCGAAGCATCTTTTGAGAATTGTCATATTGGAAAACTAATTTGATCTGTCATAATCTAGATATGATGCATATTGAAAAAAAATATTTTTGACAATTTGTTCAATACCATAATGAACATTAAAGGGAGGATAAAAGATAATGCAAAATCACCAGATGATTTACAACTTTTTTGTAGAAGGAAAGAGTTACATAAAGATGTTTGCACTGGTAAATATCCGAAAGCATATTACACTGTGGACAAATAACAAAAGAAAATATTGTATGAATGGTTGAAAAGTCTAAAGTGTCCCGATGGTTATGTTCCAAACTTGGCTTGCTGTGTAGACATAAGAAAGTACAAATTATTTGGGATTAAAAGTCATAATTGTTATATGTTTATGCAAAGGCTAATTCCAATTGCATTTTGGGAGTTGCTACTGAAATAAGGTTTGGGAAGTAATAACAGAATTAAGTTTGTTTTTCAAAAGTTTAACATCATCTGAAATCAAGTTGGTTGAAAGGGAAAAACTATAAAGGAAAATTCTAGTAATTTTGTGCAAGTTATAAGGGATTTCCCCCCCAAGTTTCTTTGACTGTATGGAGTATCTATCTGTGCATTTAGCACACGAGACAGAACTAGCTGGTCCAGTTCAATATCGATGGATATATCCGTTTGAGAGGTAATTTAAATTCAAATAATTGTAATTGAAGTAATAACATGTTTTAATTAGTAAATTGTAATAACCATATTCTCTAATATAGGTATTTGCATTACTTGAAGAAAAATGTCAAAAACAAGGCTAGAGTTAAAGGTTCGATATGTAATGCTTATTTAGAGGAGAAAGTTAGTACATTTTGTTAACATTATTTTGACCCGCATATTCACATAAGAGAAAGAAAAGTTTCTCGTAATGACAATAGGGGAGGAACGAGTGATGTTGATGCTAACTAATCTATTTTCACATATCCTAAACGAACATATAGACGTTCAACAAGAAGAATGTTAAAAGAGGAAGAAATTGAGGTTGCGCATGATTATATTTTATGGAACTGTGAAGAGGTTCAATCTTTTGTGCAGTAAGTTGAACATGATTATTTCGGTTTTCTTTTGTGTTGTTTATAACTGAAATACATAATATTATATTTAGATTATACGAGGCATTGTTACGCAAGATAATGCCGGAAATCACACAGGATGATATAAATAAAGAAGTTGGAAAACACTTTCTTCGATAGTTTGAGAGATATGTAAGTTTTCACATACAAATATTCTTATAATTGAATTATATCGATCTATGCTACTATCTGCTTTGTGCTTTAGCCGAAAGATCTATTTGCAGCCTATAATGTTCATATCTAATTTTCGTGATACCAAGGTCCACGTGGAGTTGCCGATCAAGGCATTGAATTCATCTACCATCGCTGTTTTCCAGTGTGGGTCGGTGAGTGTGTCCTTGACAGTGGCAGGTTGGATACACAATTAAATATTCAAGGCCAAATCATTTTTTAAAAATTCAGTCAATCTATTGTTATTTCTAAGCATCGATCACCGCATAGAAAAATCACTACTAAGTGACTCTATTAATAGTAAATACTCTACAAAATACTTTTAAATAACATGAAAGGAATCCAACAATTAATTAAACTGAGTCGGCCGATTGTCTTCTTCAATACGTACATCTCATTATTTGTATACGACCAATGGAGAACAAAGACCAGATAATACAATTTATGTGTACTGATTCTGTATTCAATAGCTTAATGTTATGTCTGAACTTTTTTATATATATTTATGTACGAATATTTCTTTTAATTATTACACAATAATGTTTGCTTTATCTCTCTGTATGTCTTAATCATGACATAAGGCATACGAGACCCTGATCGAGAGTATGATTATCATCTTTTCCATTTCCATGGGAACAAGACAGCGTAGATATGTTTTTCTTATCCCTTTACATCCAAAGTGTTTTTGTTCCTAGCCAGGTGGCAGGTGTTTGATGGTAAGATGTCTCGCTCCTTCTGCCTCGATCATAAGCATTCTCACTTTTGACGCAATAATTTAGAAACACCATACATCATCTATAAATCGTTTTAGAAAAATAAGAATTTTATTATAATATAACTTAAATTTTATCATTTTAAAAATATTTAAATTCTAACGTTCTCAAAAAGTTCAAAATACATCATTGTTAGGAAATAATTCAAATTTTAGAGTTGTTTAAATTCCTTTAGAATAGGTCTTAGATTATCTTAGAATAAGTTTTAGATTATCTTTAATCTTATCTTGTAAGCTAGATTTGGTGGCTGAAAAATATATTTTAGTTGTTTCCTACATAATATCAAAGCTTTAGATCTTTGAGAGACCTATGAGTGATTAAGTGAGAAAGCAAGAAAGTGAAAAAAAATGGTGGAGGAAGCCTATCTAGCAAATGTTCCATTATCTAAAAAGAAAGGAAACATTCTTCAATGTACAAATCGCAAGAAGCCGGGTCATGAAAAGGAATATTGTTAGCACAAAGGAAAGCCTCAATGTTATAATTACAAAAGATTTGGTCATCTGCAAAAGAATTGCAGATTTAAAAAAGAAGAACATGCAAATTTGGTTGAAGTGGCTGAAAAAGAAACCTTTTTTTTGAATTAGTTGAGAGAAGTGCTCAACAATGGAAAGATGATAAGAAGAGCATCATACAGTGAAGAGATGTGCTTCACAAATAAGAAACATAGAGAGATGTGCTCCAATATCTATAAGTTGATGATAATGCGCATTAACAAATTTGAAGACGGTGGTGAGAAGTGCACCAAGATGCTTTTGGAGAGACATGCTCCAATGATTGTAGGTTGGTGAGAAGGGCATCAACAAGATGATGAGAAGTGCATCAATTGGTGATGAGAAGTGCTTTACAGAATATTTTGAAGATGAGGAGAGATGTGCTCCATCTAGAAAATTTGAATTAAGAGGGAATGTTGGGAAATAATTCAAATTTTAGAGTTGTTTAAATTCCTTTAGAATAGGTCTTAGATTATCTTAGAATAAGTTTTAGATTATCTTTAATCTTATTTTATAAGCTAGATTTGGTGGCTGAAAAATATATTTTAGTTGTTTGTATTTTGTCTATATAAGGCAACCAAGTTTAATAATTAAAGCATGAGAGTGTTACGTATTGTTTAAACTTTATTTTATCCCTTCTTATTCTTCTTTATTTTAAAAATTCGAGCAATTAAACTTTATCTATCCCTTCTTATTCTTCTTCTTTATCTTAAAAATTCCAACAATCATTAATAAATGAATTGTTGATTAATTGTTACGTTAAATTAACCTTACTATTAAGTATAAGTAAGGATGCAAATGTATTTTTAATTGAGCCTAGCCCGACATGAAACTCAATTCTTCTGAGCAAAAGAGTTTGAGTTTTGGGTCAATTTGGATCTAAGCAGATGTCATTTGAATTTAATATTACATACTTAAAAATAATTATTTAAAATTTAAAAGCTAGCTATTACATCAAACTTATTAGTTGTAATGGAATATCTTACTTATGTTCAATCTTTGAGGATATATGGATCAATTTGTAAATAAACTGGTTATTTTGTAAACAAAAGGGAGATACAAATCTTACTAAAGCTCTCAGGTATCATTTGATGTTTTATCTTAACTCAAAAGCACAAGAATTAGTTTTATTTAGTAGAGAAATTGTTTCGTTTCTTATAGCCATTAACTCTTTCATGTCTTCTTCTCAATGCATATCTGGTCAATAAGCTTGCTTAACGAGAGCCATGACGAACCAGTCTCCTCCTCCATAGCTTTCTTAGCCATTTCTGCAACTTCCTTAACCTTCTTTCTTACCTCCTTACCCTTCTCTCCCTCCATTAGCTCTCTCACCATCTTCTTCAATCCTTCACTTTTCACATACCCTTTCACAGAACCATTGCACGTCTCTACTTTTAGCCCAACTTTGATCTCCCCCACCACCATTCTAGCATTCAATGGCTGGTCCACCATCATCGGCCATGCAAGGATTGGCACTCCTGCACATATGCTATCCAACACCGAGTTCCATCCACAGTGACTCAAGAACCCTTGAACACACTCATGCTTCAATATCTCCCTCTGATCAACCCAGTCTCGTACTACTCTTCCTCTTTCTTTGACCCTCTCCTCGAAACCATCTCCCAATTCTGATGCATCTTCTCTAATAACCCACATGAAGTTCACCTCAGACTCCTCCAAACCAGTTGCTATATCTCGGAGCTGTTCGGTTGAGAGCTCTGCTTGAGACCCGAAAGCTACGTACAAGACTGAGCTTCCTTGCTCAAGCTTTTGGTCTAGCCACTGAATCCAAGCTGGTTTCTTACGTGATTGGTCGAGTCTTGGTGGTGGCTCGGCGAGGCACAGTGGTCCAACATTCCAAGACTTTGAATCTCCATCTCTGTTGATGTAATCGGCAAAAGTAGGCTCAAGCTCGTAGAAGCTATTAACGAGTGTACCGAAACTTTGAACTGCTGCTACAACCGAGTCCATCACAAACTCAATGTAAATACCTTTGGGATTAGGGTCTGTGAAAACAGGATCAAAATCATTTCTAGTGATCTTAATCCATGGAAATTCGGGAACCGTTATAGGCTCATTGTCGGACTCGGGCCCGAACAAAAATCTTCTCTGGCTCGCAGCTTTTGAAACGGACGACGCGTAATTGGACATACCAAAATATACCAATCTCGGGAAACCAAACTTGTTTGCAGACTCAAGAGTCCACCAGAGAAAACCATCGCAGACCATGAAGTTCACAGGCTCTATAGTTGCAACCACACGTTCAAATTCCGGTTGCATAGCCTTGGTGGAGCGACCAAATTCCGGGAACAGCGACATTGAAGGCAACTTGTCCGTGCTTTCAACCCCAGAAGGAATTCCAGGGATGTTTTGAGGGAAAGGTAGCTCAACGATAGAGACAGTGGTGTCTTCAAGAGATTTGGCAACAAAGGGTCGGTTCGCTGGAGTTGTGATGAAGGTGATAGCAAAACGGCGGCGTAGGAGTAGACGGGCAAGTTGGAGAATAGGAATGAGGTGGCCTTTGGCCATGAAAGGGAATAAAAGTGCATGGTAATTGGATCCCATCTTTGGAATTGCGCTTCAAGCCTTACCAGCTCTAAAAAGACAGCTTGCGAAGTTTGCGGAGAACAAAATAATATATAGAGAGAGAATTTGTGTCCATTTGCGTGACTTTGGAATTAACGACGGTCATGTCTCGAGTACTCAACTTGGTTGGTCGTCTCTTCCCATTGGGCCGGCTTGTTGGAATTATACATTGTTCTTACACCAAGAATTACTATTGTTGTAGGGACTTGGATGTAGTGAACTCTTTGGTATTCATTTAGGTCGTCACCTCCGCGTGTAACTTTCATGTCTCACATACGCTTATTCCAATACATGCCTTGATTCTCTTAAATTAATAAAAAAATTTAAAAATTTATTAATTAAAAATAAATTCTAGTGTTTTGAATAATAAAAATCATAATGAATATTAAGATTATTAAAATAATAAAATTCATTTTTAAGTTTAAAATGATTGAAATTTTAATAAATAATTAATTGTATTTATAAGAACTAGCGTCGTTTTATTCGAAGAAATTCAGCTAAAACCCATCTTGGGGTTAGAAATTTACAAATAGAATAACGACGGTTTGTAAAGAGACGTAAAGATAAAAGTGCATTGTACAGAAAGATAGGATTCAAGATCTATTGTTCTAAATTTTAGGGTTGAAATATAATATTTTAATTATATATAAGCTCCATTAAATTTGGTTTAATTTCTTCCAAGACCCTTTAAAACCCTTCATTGATATCAAAGTTAAGTTGATGAAATTCGATAAATAGAAATTAATAGATTTAAGTTAAATGAATTGAAGATTTATAGAATGACTCAAATGCCCAACCGAGGTAAGAGTTTCCCTACAAGAGTAATTTCTATAGGAGGTTTTCATTCTAGCGAAGAACATAGGTTGAAAGTGAGTTTCTTTACATATAGTCTATATAAGATACTGAATGAACCTCCTTACCTTTACAATGGGTGGGATAATTCTGTTGCAATTTTGTTACAACAATGATGAGAAATTTGTTACAATGATAATAACGATAGCTAATGATACATGTATTCGTAACACTCCCGGTAAGCTCAACTTGGGGCACAAATGTTGAGCTTGTCTCTGAAAGATATGAAATGTGAAGAGCTTAAGGGCTTGTTTAAAGTATCAGCAAGTTGTAGTTTAGTGGAAATGTAGCAAATTCGGAAGGCTCCACTGGAAACTTTCTACCTGACAAAGTGAAAATCTAACTCCATATGTTTGGTGCGTCCATGATAGAGAGAATTGGCAGTGAGGTAAATTGTACTGACATTATCACATAGCAAAGTTAGGGGATTTTGTAGAGGAATTCCAAGCTCCTGTAGGATGTTTTGGATCCACTGAACTTCAGCGACAGCTTGAGCAACTGCTCGGTATTAAGCCTTGGTGCTACTTTAGGAAACTGTTTGTTGCTTCTTGGAAAACCATGAGATCAGGGCACCACCATAGAAAATAGCTACACCAGAGGTGGATCGCCTTGTATCTGGGCATCCTGCCCAGTCTGCGTCTACATAGGCAATTAGATCGCGATTAGATAACCTTGGATGATGGAGATCATAGTTAGGTGTACCTTTTACATAATGAAGGATACATTTTGCAGCTTTGAGGTGAGTGGTGGTTGGGATATGTAGGAATTGGCAAATGAAATTGACGACAAAGGACACGTCTGGACAGGTAATAGTGAGGTATTAGAGTGTGCCATCAATACTGTGAAATTCAGAAGGATTGGAGAGAGGATCACCATCTGCAGTGGATAATTTGGAGTTGGTCATTGGAGTGGTAATAGGGTGACAGTCCAATATATGAAGTCTAGCTAATAGCTGTTCCACATAACGCCTTTGGTTGAGGAAAATGCCAGTGGAAGAGTGAGTGACCTGGATACCAAGAAAATAACGTAGATTGCCAAGATCTGTCATAGCAAATTGTTGCTTAAGCTGATCAATGAATGATTGTAAGAACCCATCATGAGAACCAATGATATTGTCAACATAAACAAGAAGAATTAACCAAATGCCATGATGACGGTAGACGAACATTGAGCTAACTGATTTACAACTGGAGAATCCCATCGTGATTAGGAACTGGCTAAACTTTTAAAACCGTGCTCGTGGAGCCTGTTTCAAACCGTAAATAGCCTTCTTCAATTTGCACACATGGTTGGAAAATTGAGAGCGACGAAATCCTAGGGGCTGTAGCATATATACATCTCCTGTTAATTCCCTATTTAGAAAAGAATTTTTGACATCTAATTGTTTAATGGGCCAGTTATTGGTGAAGGCATGTGTGAGAAGAAGTTGAATAGTGGCGGGACGCATAACCAGACTGAAAGTATCTGAGAAGTCGACTCCTTCGCGTTGATTATAACTTTTTGCAACCAAACGTGCCTTATATCAATCTGTGCTGCCATCCGCTTTATGCTTTAGGCGAAAGATCCATTTGCAACCTATGGTATTCATATCTGATTTTCGTGGTACCAACATCCGTGTGGAGTTGGCGATCAAGGTGTTGAATTCATCTACCATCGTTGTTTTCCAGTGCAGGTCAATGAGTGCGTCCTTGACAGTGGTAGGTTCAGTCAAACAAATGTTGGATGAAGGTGATGAATGGCAGGTAGAGATGACACCATGTGAGTCATGTGGGTAAAGCGAAGTGGTAATGACCGAAACGGTGTCATATAAAGGAGGGGACTTTTTTAATGAAATGATAGCACAGAGAAAAGTGTTGAGTTTTATTGGGTTAGTGGAATTGACAGATGCGGTATTGTGATTGCGAGGCAACTGTGACACAGAGTTAAAAAGAGAGAGATGTTGCTTAGGTTTAAAGATGTCGGCTTTGCCTCTTGTGATCATTGGATGAGTTGATAGGGTAGTGGGAATATGATTTGTGGGTAACTGTACCTATTGGAAATATGATCCAAAGTGAAGGAAGACGTGGTGCTGACCCAGTCTGATTAGTTGAGATTTAGTTGCTGTTTAACGGTTAAGTTTTTAGCTAGTTAGGATTCGACCTTGATCTTAGGAAGATAAGGTTGGTTAGGAGGTTAGAAAGTTAAGTTTTGAGTTATCTCGTAAAAGAGTCGTTTGTATCTGTATATAAGACAGACATTTTGCATTCAATAAAGATAAACAGTTCTTTGCACAATCTCAGAGTTTTCTCTAGCTACATCATTCCACAACAACATTGTGGTATCAGAGCCAGGTTCTAGCTTGCAAAGAACTAACAACACTACAATATGTCGAGAAACAGTAGCTCCATGAATGTTTCTCAACCCCAAATACCCATATTCAAAGGAGACACCTATGAATATTGGAGTATCAAGATGAAGACCCTCTTTAAGTCGCAAGACTTATGGGAGTTTGTAGAAAAAGGCATACCTGAGGGAAGTTCTGATGATGCAAGAATCAAGGAGAATAAAAAAAAAGGATGCAAAAGCCCTATTCTTCATTCAGCAAGCACTGGATGACGCCATATTCTTTAGGATTGCTGCAGCCACATCCTTAAATCAGGCATGGACGATCCTTAAAACTAAATATCAAGGATTAGTCAAGGTGATGACAGTGAAGTTTTAGGCTCTGCGAAGAGAGTTTGAAACCGTCAATATGAAAAACAATGAGAAGGTCCAGGAATTCCTGGCAAGAGTCAGCGCACTTGTGGCCCAAATTCGTGCATAAGGAGACCAAATGACAGACGAGACGGTGGTGGCAAAAGTGCTAAGAAGCCTACATCCAAGGTTCGATCATGTAGTTGCTGCTATAGAGGAATCTAAAGACCTCTCTCTTCTATCACCTGATGAACTGATGGGTTCCCTTCAAGCTCATGAGGTTCGGATAAACAGAAATGCAACAAGAGAAGATGAACAAGCCTTCCAAGTTTAAAGTGAACATGGAAGAAATTTCAGAGGAAGGGGGAGAGGATCTTTTCGAGGAAGAGTCAAAGGAAGGAGCCCCATTCAATGCACATACTGCAAGAAGTTCGGCCATCTCGAAGACAATTGCTGGAGCAAGGATAATCAAGCCCAGTTTGCAGAAGGAGAAGTAGAAGATTATCTATTCATGACTCAATTAAGTGCCAATGATTCTACTGATGATCTATGGTACATAGACAGTGCTTGTTCGAATCATATGACAGGAAAACACAGCAAGTTTAAAGAGTTGGATGAAACACACAAAGCCCAGGTTCGCCTTGGAGACGACAATCAAGTGCAAATTGAAGGCAAAGGTACTGTGACAATTACTGTTGATGGAAAAGAAAGGATGATCCAGAATGT
>JAOQMQ010000001.1:21950418-21979544 GCA_027563845.1 Erythroxylum subrotundum | reverse complement strand
AAGTTATTCTGTGCATCTCATTTCTGTAGTTGAAGTTATTACACATAATAATAATTTTATGGTCTATGCTTGATGTTGCTCTAAGCTTCCTGTACTCTCAAAGAAGAATTGTGTGCCAATAAAGGGCAAAGCGATGACACAACGGCATATAATCCGTTAGGCAAATCGGTTACTGTGGAACATGCGTCAATTCCTCAAACAGAGTCAGGACTATCACGTATGCATTCATTAAATTTTTTCCTCTTGTTTAACGGTTTTGTAATAGAACGGAGTATAAATGTTAATAATTGTTGTTGCCAGTTTTCGGTGAAAATGTTCCCCATTCTAGTGGTTCATCTGGACAATTCGTCTTCCACACCAAGAGCGGCGAAACATTAACGGTTTCCTCTGCAAGTATGGCTATAGCTAACACGTTGTTGAAAGAAGGTGTTGCACGACCTTCACCTGGTAGAAGAAGTCTGACTGTTTCCAAAGCTTCGTTTGAACATGCCATGAGCCTTCTAGGAAATCCAGACATCGTGGACTCATTTACTTTTACCGACTCCCATGTGACATGGAATCAAACATCATAACTATATAATTGTTGCAGTTGATTTGTTGTTCTTAAATTGTTTGTTGACCTTCAATGCCATTGCCTTATAAGATATTTGTATTGTGTATACGATTGCTTGAAAATTGTTATATTTCAACATTGAATTTTAGGTTACAATATGGGACCAAAGAGAGCGCGTGAGGTTATGCGGCCGAGGTTTAGAGGGATGTTCGGTGGACAGGTGTGTCAAGGTGGATCACCACAATATGCTCCTCACACTAACTCACCTCCTCCTCCAACACATCCTCCAATTTCAGATGAGTAATCACCTCCAGCTCCTCATGCAACACCATCCCCAGCGCCAACTCATATATCATCCAATACCTCTTTAGGGGATGGAGGGGATGCTCGCCAGCCTGGATCTATAGGAGATGATGGGCGCAATTTTATAATCGTTATCAATGACCAGTAAGCGCTATAACATTAATCACTGTTTGCTGTTGATTACGCCTTACGTTCTTCAGTTCATTTGTAGACTACAATTACCTCTTGTGATAGGTTCGTTCCGTCTGGAATGACTTCCAGACATATGACTTCCACTTTTAAGGAGCGGATTGAACTCGAGGGATATACGTGGAAGAATATATCTGTTGCAACGAAACAATTATACTTTCAGGAGTTCGAGGTACAATAAATATTTAATTCCTTTGTATGTTTCTATATATAGTCCAAGGATTTATATATAGTTATACATTAACTGTCACTGTTTATTTTTTATTCTTCAATCAGAAAGAATTTTTCTGGCACTTGTCTTTGGACGGGAGCATATATAAAATATGGGAGCGGCGAGCTCGTACACGATATCGCGACTTCATTACCACGATACACAAGGCTGGTGCACGACCCCGTTTTATTTCGAAGGAAACTTGGAGTCGTTGGCTAGAGTATTGGGCATCACCTGCGGCAATGTCCATCTCAGGACGTAACTTGGCCAACAGACGTGGAGGCCCAGGTCGAGAGAGTCTTCCTGTGCATACGGGAGGTTCAATAACCCATCAGGAGCATGCAGATAGACTTGTAAGTATCTGCATTGTACACTTATTTTGTTAATATTTTGCTTTGTTGTATTATACATAATGATAATGGTATAAATGTCTGGTGCCACTTATGACTGTGTTTAGTTATTTACTTTGTTCAATAGGTGACAATTATCATACAAGGGGAACGAACTTTTGCCGAAATTGCAATAAATCCGTAGTTCACATCTAACAGTCTCGTTTATTCATGCAGGAGAAATCATTGGGCATCAAGCCTACACCAATTCAATTATTTCTGCACACTCACACGAAGAAGCATGACGGTGTCACATTCATCAACAACCGCTGTCGAGAGTTGAATGTATGTCAACTTAATGCATTATATATATTTCATAATAATGATCCCTTCCTTCCTATTCATGTTAACTTGACATACCCTATAGTATCAATTACAACAAACTATTCAGCGACAGTCTCAGGAGGAACAGCCTGTGGATGAGACTTAGACATATCTTGAAGCTGTGGGTGGTAGGGATCGT
This sequence comes from Erythroxylum subrotundum, assembly GCA_027563845.1. Classification (NCBI taxonomy): domain Eukaryota; kingdom Viridiplantae; phylum Streptophyta; class Magnoliopsida; order Malpighiales; family Erythroxylaceae; genus Erythroxylum; species Erythroxylum subrotundum. The sequence goes on along the minus strand of JAOQMQ010000001.1, from coordinate 21,977,436 downwards.
CGTGGGAGGATATTCGGCCTGAGTTCATATGGGAACATATGTTATTCCCAATCTTCCATGGCTAGTACAGCAGTGTCCACTAGGCCAGCGAACAACAACGTTGTCATCAAGCTTCAAGCCACATTGGCAACACTAATGGATAAGATAGCTTATTTGGAAGAGGACCGGACAGAGCGGGAGGAACAACGGATGAGAGAGCAAGACGCACGGATGAGAGAGCAAGATGCACGGATGAGAGACCAGATGGAGCTTATGGCAAAGATGAGGGAAGAGATGGAGCAGATGGCTCGGCTGAGACAGTCGTTGGAACAGAAGAAGGGAAGTTCTACAGAGGACCACCCGCGATCACCACAACCTTAGATAGTCGAACTGATTATGTTTCAATTACAAACATAAGAATTTATGTACACTTTAATTTGTTCATTACCAATTTGAAATAATATACATTTTTTTCACTCTATACTTGTCATATATACAAATATACAAATTAAGTTAATATGCACAGATAAGTGAACTATTGAAAATATGCATGTAGCCAAACATGCATATCACCGACGGTTTACTGAAAACCGTCGGTAACTTATTGGTTTTACTGACGGAATACATCATACCGTCGGTAACAATACGTGACTTTGATTTGCCGACATCAACATTACCGTCGGTAATGAAATCCCATTACCGACGGACTGTATTTTTGTCGGTACCTTTCATCTTTTACTTTAATCATTGGCTTAGACGTACCGAAGATTAATCGGTCGGTGAAGTATCCGACGGTATGTATCCGTCATTAATATTTCCTATCCAACGACGGAAACTTTAATAATTTTCCATCGTTAAAAAATAACAACGGATTATATTCCGTCGCGGAACCGTTGATAATATTGCGACGGAAATATGTCCGTCGGTTAGTATTAGCGACAGCCTTGTTAACGACGGTTCCGTCTCTCGTCGCATTCCGTCGGTATTTAAAAGTTCCGACGGAAATATAATGTTTACCGACGTTATATTCCGTCGGAAAAGGTGATTTTTCTTGTAGTGAACGATTCACAAAGTTGTCACCAAAGGCTCGACGTTTGGCTACGAAAATGCTAAATCGTTGTCAAAGACATACATTTATGACGATTCTGTAAAAATATTGCAAAAAGATAAGCTTTTGGCGACGTTATTAAAATTTGTCGCCAAAAGTTGACTTAATTGTTGCCAAAAAAACATAGCTAAAAGTTTTTTTTTTTTGTTTCCTATGAGGTGTCTTAGGAGGGTCCCAATTATGGGAAGATACCTTTAAGTCATCCAAATTCAGACTAATCCTCGCTCGAGTCGGATAAGTCCCTTGCGGGAGGCAAAACTCTAGCCCCAATTTTTAAACGGCTGCATACATGAGGACGATTCAAACTCACGACCTTATTTAAACCAAAAGAGTACCCTACCAACTCACTTATGCCTTAAGGTTAACATAGCTAAAAGTTAACTTTATTGTAACGAGTACTCTTCTAACAAAAAGTATGATAATTATATGCAGCAAAATAAAAATTAACTGATATTTCAAATTTTAATTACATATATCATTTGAATTTAATTTTGCATGCTTCAAAAAAATAATTATTTAAAATTTAAAAACTAGTGATTATATCAAACTTCTTAGTTAATATGGAAGATCATATGTTCCTCAAAAAATAAAAAGACATGCATATCAAAACAATACGTGCACATGGATGATATAAGATAAAAGCATAAGTAAGTTTAATTGATTTCATTTTTATTATCTAATGATTAAATACATATATCAATATTAAGTTCTAAACATATATTATTTAAATATATTGAACATTGATATTTATCTTAGCTCAAAAGCACAAGAATTAGAAGTTTTATTTAGTAGAGAAATTGTATCATTTCTTCTATCCATTAACTCTTTCATGTCTTCTTCTCAAAGCATATCTGGTAAATAAGCTTGCTTAACGAGAGCCATGACGAACCAATCTCCTCCTCCATATCTTTCTTAGCCATTTCTGCAACTTCCTTAACCTTCTTTCTTACCTCCTTACCCTTCTCTTCTTTCATTAGCTCTCTCACCATCTTCTTCAATCCTTCACTTTTCACGTACCCTTTCACAGAACCAATATTGCACGTCTCTACTCTTAGCCCAACTTTGATCTCCTCCACCACCATTCTCGCATTCAATGGCTGGTACGCCATCATCGGCCATGCAAGGATTGGCACTCCTGCACATATGCTATCCAACACCGAGTTCCATCCACAGTGACTCAAGAACCCTTGAACACACTCATGCTTTAATATCTCCCTCTGATCAACCCAGTCTCGTACTACTATTCCTCTTTCTTTGACCCTCTCTTCGAAACCATCCCCCAATTCTGATGCATCTTCTCTAATAACCCACATGAAGTTCACCTCATACTCCTCCAAACCAGCCGCTATATCTCGGAGCTTTTCGGTTGAGAGCTCTGCCTGAGACCCGAAAGCTATGTACAAGACTGAGCGTCCTTGCTTAATCTTTTGGTGTAGCCACTGAATCCAAGCTGGTTTCTTTCGTGATTGGTCGAGTCTTGGTGGTGGCTCGGCGAGGCACAGTGGTCCAACATTCCAAGACTTTGAATCTCCATCTCTGTTGATGTAATCGGCAAAAGTAGGCTCTAGCTCGTAGAAGCTATTAACGAGTATACCGAAACTTTGAACTGCTGCTACAACCGAGTCCATCACAAACTCAATGTGAATACCTTTGGGATTAGGGTCTACGAAAAAAGGATCAAAATCATTTCTAGTGATCTTAATCCATGGAAATTCGGGCACAGTGATAGGCTCATTGTCAGACTCGGGCGCGAACAAAAGCCTTTCCTGCTGGCTCGCAGCTTTTGAAACGGACGACGCATAATTGGACATACCAAAAAATACCAATCTCGGGAAACCAAACTTGTTTGCAGACTCCAGAGTCCACCAGAGAAAACCATCGGAGACCATGAAGTTCACAGGCTCTAGAGTTGCAACCACACGTTCAAATTCCGGTTGCATAGCCTTGGTGGAGCGAGCGAATTCCGGGAACAGCGACATTGAAGGCAACTTGTCTGTGCTTTCAACACCGGAAGGAATTCCAGGGATGCTTTGAGGGAAAGGTAGCTCAATGATAGAGACAGAGGTGTCATCAAGAGAATTGGCAATAAAGGGTCGGTTCGCCGGAGTTGTGACGGTGATAGCAAAACGGCGGCAGAGGAGGAGGCGGGCAAGTTGGAGAAGAGGAATGAGGTGGCCTTTGGCCATGAAAGGGAATAGAAGTGCATGGTAATGTGACTCGTAATCACAAGAGTTGGACCCCATCCTTGAGCTTCAAGCCTCACCAGCTCTGACAGGAAAGCTTGAGAAGTTACGTGGAGAACAAAATAATATATAGAGAGAGAGTTTGTATCCATTTGCGTGAATTTGAAATTAACGACGGTCATGTCACGAGGACTGAACTTGGTTGGTCGTGTCTTACCTTTGCGTCACCTCCGCATGGAGCTTTCACGTCCGTTTCTGATTATGGCGCGCAGACTATTATACCTGTCTTGATTCTCTTAAATTAATTAAAAAATTAAATTTTAAAATTTATAAGTAAAGTTTATTTAAATTGTACAACTGTTTTGAATAATATAAATTATGATAATTATTAAGATTACTAAAATAATAAATGTTAAAAAATAAAGAAGTAATTGAAATTTTAATAAATAAATAATTATATTTATAAGAAATTGAGTTAAGATATAATATCCTTATTATATATCGACTCATTTAGATTGGTCCAATTTTTTTCAAGCCCCTCCTAAAACCTTCATTGATATCATAGCTAGGTTTCCTATTATTTTTAAATTTTAAGTTGAGATCATTATGTCTTCATTATATATAGATTCATTTAGATTCGGTACAATTTTTCTTTAGCCCCTCCTAAAACCTTCATTAATTTCAAAGCTAGGTTGACAAAGTCTAATGAATAGAGACTCATAGATTTGAGTTAAATGAATGGTGATTTATGGAGTGACTTAAATGGCTTCACATGAGTTATGAAATTTTAAAGTTTTAGGTTAAAATATAATGTTTTGATTGCATATGAATTCACTTAAATCTAGTCTAGTTTCTTTCTAAACTCTCTCAAAATCCTTCACTTTAAATTGGACTATAATATTTGAAAGCGTTCAAATTAAAATCTAACATTTGCAAAACGTAAGAATTAAACCCTGATTGGATGAAAAAACTAACGGAGGCTGCATGACGATTTTTTTCGATATGTATCTTTTTCATGTCATTTATTTGGGTCCTACTTTTATACGTAAAAAATTAAAAATTTGTCACGTGGCATTTAATCGACGGAGGCCAAATTTTATCAAATTTTTGGATTATTTAGAGTCTGATTCTTACGTTTTATAAACGTTAAGATTTAACTTGAACGCTTCGAAAACTTATGATCCAACTAAAATTTCAAAGTAAATATTAAGGTCAGGGTTGCTCTATTCATATTTTTCAATTTAGTTTCGTTTTGGACTTATGCAAGAAGGAGAAGTAGAATAGTCCCATCTCTAATAAATTCCATGTTCAAGTAAGACAAATTGTGATTTATGTAATATTTGTAATGTTAGTTAGTTGAATTATATAATTTATAAGTTAATATAAATACAAGCATTCGTGAATTTTCTTTTTTAGTAATGGAGATCTCTAATATGAAAGTAATGATTCGATACGATAGAGGATGGGGTCTGACAAAAAAGTCTCCAGAGGGATGTTGAAACTTGTACTTAATGGACACATGGATGTCACGTTTTCGCGGTATGGTATATAGATACACATCTTTACAAAATACGCCATCCTTTAGTTGCTAAACAAGGACGGCGTATTTTGTCATCTCCTCAATCTTTTGTTTCGCAACTTTTAAAAGCCAAATACTTTCCCCATTGTCAATTAATGGAGGCGGTAAAAGGAGAAAATCCAAGTTATTTCTGGACCAGTATTATTCAGTCGACGGAGGTGTTAAGGAGAGGATGTCGGCGGAAGATAAATTCGGGATTTCAAACACATATTTGGAAGGATCCGTGGTTGATAGGAGATGATTCCCCTTATGTTCAGTCAATGAATAATACTGGAATGGAGGATATTAGGGTGGCAGATTTATTTCTTCCGTTAGGGAGATGCAATGTGGAGTTAATTTCTGAGACGTTTCAACCCAGAGATAAGGAGACAATTCTTCGAATACCAATAGCTTACTTTATCTGATAGTGAAGACTGTTAGATGTGGAAATTTACAAAAAACGGATGTTCTTCTGTTAAAGGTGGCTATAGGTTGCTTACTAGTAATTTGTCGGTGGTTGCTACCAATTTACAGGTGGTTTGGAAAGGAATCTGGAAGATGGTGATTCCACAAAAGATTAAAAATTTTCTTTGGAGAGTTTTGCACAATGTTCTTGTTGAATTTTTAATACAAGCAAAGTATAGAGTCTACTAACAAGAATTGGGCTTGGGTCAACCATTGTCTAAATAACTAGAACTAGTTGTTTGGATAGTTGACCCTTACCACTTATAAACCCTTTAACATTTTCATGTTTAGACAATATGAGACACTCTAATAGTTCTTCCGACTTGAGTGAACTTGAGGAAAAAAATAAGTTCAGGAATTGGAAAATTGTCCTGGGTGTGAGCAAGTGGCGGAGACGATTGATTGTGTACTGTTATCTTGTAGTTTTGCGCAGACTCCTGGTTAGTAGTGTTAGAGTGTTTCATATTAACTAAACATGAAAATAAATGACAAGGGTCAACTATCCAAATAATTAGTTCTAGTTATTTGCACAATAGTTGACTCAAGCTCAATTTTTATTAGTGGACTCTACATTCTGTCCATATTAAAAATTCAATATAACATCAGAGCAGGTTTGATCCGGATTATTAATTTCCTGGTTATAGTTGATGCTTTGATTCATGACGCTAATAATATCTAAAGCTCGTGCTTGATTTAAAAAAAAAAATTTCCAAATCATAGTATATATTGAAATTTTAAAACAAATTACATATATTATTATATTTAATATATGTAATTTATTAAAAACAACTGGACGAAGTAATCTATTTATATAACGTCATAGAGGATTTAAATTTAAATAATAAATATCCAAGATTTATTTACGTAGAAGGAAAAAAGATATATAATTTTATTATAGTTTAAGAAATTTTAATAAAATTTATGATCTTTAAATTTTTTAAAAAATACTCTATTTAGTTTTCAATTTATCATAAAAAATCTTCTTTTAAGCTTTAGTTAAAAAATAATGACAAAACATACACTACAATTTAAACTAATTCTTAAATTCGAACGAAGTAAATTCAATTAAACTCGTAATTTACTAAATTTATATTAAATTATTAATTTAAGTATAATTTAATTAATGTCAAACAATAGAATTACATGACACGCTCAAAGTGAAACAGTACAAAAATAATTGACTATATTTTTGATTGATGTGGTACATTTATTTAGATGAGTCATGTGGCTTCGATGGCTGTCCGATTTGGACCATCTTCTTCTCTTATTCTGGTAAGCAAACTGGGCATCTGACGCGTGGCAGATGGTAACTTTTCATTTAGACGTGATTGACTTGTCTACATAACATGACAGCTTCGTAATCATTACTGAATATTATAAATTATAATATTGTAATAGAGCTAGATTTAGACTTTGCTAGCCATCTAAATCAAACTTCTACTCAAATAATTAACCTCATTTAAATAGTCCAAAAGTTAAAAGCTGAGTTAAAATTATATATAATACTAAAATGGTCTAAATACGTAGGTATAATGGAAATAATCTTTACATTAATTAAAAGAAAGACGAAGTATTTTTAGGAATTAATTATTAAAAAAAGCTTAAATTTTTTTCAAATTTTTAGTTGTAAAACGAACTTTAAAAAGTAGTAATAAAATATTAAAATTTTTAATTTTTTTCAATTCTAACCCGACTTTAATATTATTGTTATCTATATTGGCGTGATATAGCCATGTTTCGACGTCTCTCACTAATCAGACACCTCAACTGATTTAGGAGAAGATTGTCTGATTAGCGAAATGACATATTTTAGCTTTGATAATAAAACGACGTCATTTCAACTAAAATAAGATCTCCATTCTTCAACTAAAATAAGAAGCATCAATGCACGATAGAAGAAGCACCAACGCACGATAGAAAAGGCACCAACATTGAGAGATTTGGAGGATTTTAGGTTACAGAGTTTTACGTGTTAGATCGACAGAGAAGAATGGAGATATGAAACAACGTCATTTCGCTAATAAGACAATCTTTTCCTAAACCAGCTGAGGTGTCTGATTAGTGAGGGGCATTGACATGTGGGTATGTCACGTCAGCATAGATAACGGTGAGACTAACGTCGCGCTAGAATTGAAAAATATTGAAAATTTTGACATTTTATTGCTACTTTTTAAAGTTCGAGTTATAATTGAAAAATTGAAGAAAGTTTGAGTTTTTTTTAATAATTAACCCTATTTTTAGACTAAGTTCATTTCAATTTAATATTTATAAATAATTTTAGTATATAATTATAATTCAATCATTAATTTAAAAATATATAATTCAATAATTACTTTAAATTTAAAATATTAATATAAAATATTATATGGATATATGTTATTAGAATTATTTATTTATTTTAATTTGATTCTAGTATATATTATAATTATTAGATTATTAAAGGAATTATATATTCATTTAAAACAACTTTATAAATACATTTTAATTAAAAATGATTATCATATTTGAATTTTTAAAATTAAAATAAGATTGGAATTTAAAATTACAACAAAGTGCTTGATTCGAAACATACTCTTATTATTCATCAATTGAACAAAAATTGCTTGCGGATAATTACTTTATTTAAAATTTTTCAATTACATCAATTTAGTCTAAATAGTATAATTAATTAATTATACATTTGAAGTATTGACGTCTTCTTGGGATCAAGTTCAAGTTCAATTCGAGTTATTGTCATCCTTAACAAAGATATCAACGCGAGAAAAGAATGTGATTTTCAAAATGGTTAACGAACCTCAACTACAACACTATCTTTAGTATCTATTATTAGGATTATAAAAGATCAAGTGAGATCTTACTTTAATTACAGAAAGCTAAGTTATGCCTGTTTCAAGTATAAAATTGAGATTAATGAAATTTAAATAAATGAGTTTAAGTCCAACATTGTTCCAAGGTGAGAGTCAGTAGAACCAACTGAACAAAATGGGTGAGAGTCGGGTATCATAAACTGATTTAGGTCATTTTTAAACAATGACACTGTTTAATTGAATGATTAAACGAAGTCGTTTCACTAACCAACATTTATTGTATTAATTTTGACTAATGTGTATTAATAATTAGGATTTTTGGACACTAGCAGAGATGTTAATGGGCCGAGCCGGGCCCAGATTGCTCTTGGCTGGCCCTTGGCCTACGGGCCGGGAGAAAACCTATCAAAAACGACGTCATTTTTTACAAAACGATTAGGGCACGGACCAGGCCGACCATAGTTGACCTGTGGCCCACCTGTGATCCGGTCAACTTAGGCCCAAATTGGGCTGTGCAGACTGGGCTCTTTTTGCCATCTCTAACTGATATCTTGCATTTCTGCTAGTATACAAGAAGTTGTTATTTGGCTGTTTCTTGTGTATAAATATTCATGTGATGATTCAATAAAACTCAAGCATATTTTTACGGTTCGTGCCCCATATATTATATTGAAATTTTGTTACTATATATTGAAATTTTACTTTCTTGAGTTATATTAACAAACTTAACAGAAAAACTAACGTTCGGTTAGAATTAAAATAATTGAAAGTTTAAGCAATTAATTGTCACATTTTAAAATTCAGACTACAATTATATAATCGAGCAAAGTTTGAGTTTTTTTTTTAATTAACACTCATATTAAATATTAAATATTGACTTCGGTGGGAGTACTTGGGATTCCAATCTATTTTCCATGGCTACCTATCCACTAACATGAATATGAAAAGATTCAGAGCAGAGAATCAGGTAACTTCCCAGAGAGTCAAGACGGTCCATTCTTAAAAGAAGATGAACAAAATGAGATCTATGGCAAACCCAAAACTGTGTATTTCAACCAACACAAACTCCTAACTATTTTCATACCAGCAACCAATATTACACAGGAGACGATCTATCTAGTAATATGTTCTATTCCAAATGTATTTGGTTGGTTCGAGGTTTGAATCAAGTCAATCCCATCGACATTCACGTGGGAAGTTTCTCCTTCATTCTGTCTCGAGTCGACTGTAACATCTCTACTTTGTGTTGCCTGGCTCTCTCTTGTAAAACACCTGCCAGAGTTCATGAAATGCCTACTTCCTCTTGGCATGCCTTCTCTTACTTCCACACTGAAATCGCTATAATGGCTACTCTCTGTGGTCAGACTTCCTCTCATGTCCATGCTCGTATCACCGAAATGGCTGCTCAGTGCTTCACCTGTAATCATCCCAACCCTTCTCAAATCAGCACAGGTTCTACAAATTGGACAAATTGGTGTTTTCAGAAGCCATGCATCGACACATTGAGCATGAAAACTGTGCTTACACAAAGGCAACAGTCTACACCTATCACCGACCTCAAAGTTATCCAAGCAAACAGCACAGTTCACTGGACTAGTTCCACTTTCGTTTCTGGTATAATGATAGGAAGGAAGCTTCTCTACATCATCAATGGACATGCTTGATCTGTCAATGTTTTCTCTCTCAGTTGCAATATTGTTTGCGATTCGTTGTCTTAAAGCTCTTCCCATAATACAGACGTGCACTAGGATCAACAGCACTCCAATTCCCAGGAATAATAGTATGAGAAGAATCACAATAGTCGTAACCATAATCTCTGATTGAACACCAAAAATTTTGCCACTCATATTAATTCTCCTGATGTAGATATCCAATTATCGATAATATGTAGATATCCAATTATCGATAATTCCGGAACCTGGAATCTTTAGTTGACGACTAAATCTACCTCATCACCTTACCTGAATAGGAGAACTAAACTTGATCACCTGTTGGCTTGCAAGTATCTTTAGAGCTCAGGATTAAGCAAGAGCAACCCTTTATCGTGTAGGTTCAGCAGCTTCAAATGACCTAAGAGATAGTGAAGATTGAATAAAAATTTTCCGAAAGAGAAGGTTGGAGTTTTGGAGACGATGTCCTGCTCCTTTCAAAAGAAGGGATCTGAGAGGTTTAAAGACTAAGAGCTCTGGTTTAAGAATGAGTTTATTTGAGTAGAGACAATAGTGTAGTTCCAAGACTAAGGGCTCTCGTTCTTGATTGTTTCTTTGTTTTGGCGTAATGAGCATGTAATAACTTTGTTCTTATTCATCTCTAAGTACGGTTTGTTTTGCATGCTAACCTTGTACAAAATCTCAAAAGCTAGCAGCTTTCACGGTACCATTTTCTAAGTGCTTAACCAATATATATGTAGACTTCTTAAACTCCAATGGGAAAACAAAAACTCACAATATCTTGATAGCTTGAATAATTTTGTTTTGCAGAAGAAGCCAAGAAGATAAATCCAGTCTTTCAACATTTCGTCTCTCTTTGATCCTGTGCCCTTCTAAGGATCAGCCGAGTACAAAGAACACGACTATAACTGTCTCCGATGTCATTTTTACAACTATTGGCATCTTGCTTACCTAAAAGAAAGTTACTGGCATCCTGCTATAAGGCGGAAAAGAACATCAATCCATATCAAATATCTGGAAAAATGGAACTTTACAAGATACGATGAAATTTAGAGGGAAAAAGAATGAAATGCAGGACAAATAATTTGTAATAGTTATTGCAAATGCAATTGTAGCTAACATTGAACAATCTGAAAAGAATACTCAAACTTCAGTAACGTGCTTAACTGCAACTCCGGCATCTCTATGTCTCAACATATTTACATAAATGGATATGAATTGAAAAGGTATATGGCAATGGAAATTGTTGACTTCACTCACTATATGTCATAAGCATTGCTCACTACGACCCACATTTGATCCATCCGAGATGTGTCATGATCCCTGAACAAGACCCTCACGAGCAGTATTTGTTACTCGGAGCACGGCTTGTGCACTTAAACGAGAAAGTTTTGACTGACAGAAGTGTTCCCAAGATCCAAATTCTGGATTCTCAGAAACTGGTGGTGTGACTTGATTTGATTTCTCATATACAGTCTGCAGTTCCAAAAGGAGGGTTCTAGCAGCTTCCCTAGATTCAGGAAGTTGGTCACTGAGCTGCGCAGCAGCTAATTGGATCAATTTATCAATTCCATAGGCAATAATTCCTTCAACGCCCTGTGATACAAAGAGAGCCAATCACTAATCTGAGCTGCACAATTTGTTATGTCCATGCATTGGTAGCGTCAGTCAATTCAACAAACTGCATTGCTCAACATTTTGGAAAAGCATTATTCTGTAAACTCTACCACACAACATCGCTTGGTGGCCTATCTAAAAATAAAGGAAGACACCTACTTTATATTGCAAAACCGTGACGGACAGATAGACACAGTCTTTACACAATTTTGAAATGAATAAACAGGATTTAAGCTCACTACAAATACGTAATACTGTTATTAGTATTTACCATATGTAGAGGAGTGGGGGAAATGAAATCTGTAAAGCATCAAACATGCTACTGAAGTGTTGTAGGCATATTCTTATATAGTTTTATCGAGAACCAAGCATGAGTAAAATGGCTTCCAATTTTTTATGCGTTGGGAAAAGTTCAAAGTATATTAAATTACAAGAAGAAATGAAGCATCAAATAAGTATATGAGAATTTGCTTTTACCAGATGTGGGACGCTTCGACAAAGGCACATTGAAGCCTTAGCTCGAATTCGTGGATTCCTGTTCTTAAGGTGTGGTTGTAACTTTGGCAACAAAAAGTTTGGGGGAATCCAAGTGGTCATTGCCACTAGAGCTCTCTCAGCTGCCTCACATACAAATCTCTTATCTTGTGAAGATTTGAGAAGGAGCTGCACAAGCTGAACCCGGAAAAGAAGATCACAATGGAGGAGCCATGCAGATAAATCAGTCCAAGCATATATCAAGAATGAAATGATGAAATGACAGAAAAGGAACAAGTAATAGCAATAATGTACCAAAGGATCCAATGATTCAATGATAGAATCACCATATGCATGGAACAGATCAGCGGATGTCATAATTGCAGTTTTGCAAACAGCGCTTCTTGGATTTTTCAAGGACTTCACAATGAGTGGAATCACATCCCCCCTGACCAAGGAAATGAAAATAAGGTACAAATTCACCACAAACAGAACACAGAAAAATTGAACCTTTCTTTTGACTCTCCAGATTACTTCCAATCAGATTAAAAGGTGAGGAACTTACAGCATATCCAGCAGTGCTTCCCTGTGAAATATTGATAAACGCCTGACATCGTTGAGAGACTCACAAACAAGGACCCAATCTTTAGAGTCTAGTCCAGCTAGGAGTGTCTGAGAGATGAAACACGAAATGAATCCACATTGGATAAACGGTGTATAATCAAATTCTGCCAAATGCAAGACATATAACAAGACTGATTACAACTCAATATGCCAACCTTTACATTGCTATCAACATCTTCTACATCGCTCAAGTTCTCAGATTCGATGTACTCTACTTCTGAATTGGTCATCTCTACTCCAGGATTCCCACATTCATTTCCATTAGCAGGAGTTGAGACCAATGAAGCAGTGTTTTCTCTCCGCCGCTCTACAACTATTTCAACACTATTGCCACTACATGGCTTTGCAAGGCTCTCCTTAACCGAGCTCTCGTTCTTCCTCTCTGATCCAGGTTGTGTGTTCAGGTCTCTCAGAGCATTATCCGACATCATTGTTACAAATTAAGTCTGAAACGAAAACCAAATCCATCAGAGGAACTCTTTTGAAGCAGCATTCCATTGTTTAGGAAAAGGAACAAATCGGATGGCTTTGATTCAAAACTAGAAAATCACTATCCAAATAACCATTTTCCTGAATTCCCCATTCATTATAAAGCAAGAAACCCTCAGACTTAAATCAAACACTACAATAAACTAAATCATTACAATAGACAGCAGAAAATAAACTTCTAAAACAAGGATCTAAAGAAAAGACCGCATAAACAAATCAAAACTCCAATCCAAACCTCAAGATCTCTCTACATTTGCTCACTTCAAACCGCACCGGCTCAAATCCAACACCACCACGTCCTCACCTCTTCACACACAAACAAACAAAAACAAAATGCACAAGCTAAGAAGCACGGAGTCATTACCGAAGAAGAAGACGAGACGACCGAAGTAGTACAGTGAATTGATCTCTTTCTCTCTCTACTGCGAAATGTGAGGGAGGGGAGGGGAGGGAGGAGACGGTGTAGAGAGAGAAAGTAACTGGCAAGCAAGACTTCGCAATCAAAAGATTAGACGACGAGCCGTTTTTTTATATGGACTACACACCCGAACAGAGGCCGGCATCTTTTAGTTTACTCGTGATTTTACCGCCTCGTGTTTTGGCATTTAATTTTGTTCTGCAATGTCCCGGATTCTCAGGGTTATTATCAGTGCTGCCATTCTCCTTTAATTGCGTTTTTTTTTTGTTTTTCGTTTTGATTTTTGAATTGAATTGACGCTCCATCTCCTTTAAACAGGTTTTGAAACGGCTCTAATCATTTACTACTTCCCTTTTTTAATAGTAATTACAAGAATACTTTAGTCAAAAGGATATTTAATACGATGGTTCAAACAAAAAAGGACAAGACAAGCGCCAAAAATTACTAAAATAACACAAAATAGAGAATTGGTCAAATTTTACAAAACGTGGTGAAGATGAATTTGTGGATATTATAAGAATTATATATAAAATATAAAGGCAAAAAGAATTAAAAAATAGATTCATTGATTAATCTAAAAATCTACTCGAAAAAATTATTTAAGTGGCTTTTTTGAAAAGCTCCAAATTTAAGTTTCTTAAAAAGTTGTATTTTGACTGTCAAAAAAATCATATCTGTTAAAAATGTATTGTTTTATTTTACAGCCAAACATCCTTTTTTTTTTAAGTCTTTTGTGATGGAGAAAAGTGTTTATTGACATCTCAAAAGCTCATCCAAACAGGCACTAAATTAATTCATTAGATTTTATTTTTAAAATATTTTTACACCTCTATAATATCATTAATTATTAAATAATCCCTTTTATGTTAATTTTTATTTAAAATACTATAATATTAAAAGTCTTAAATTCTAATATTTTAAATTTATAGATAGACGAGAAATTAAAAGAATATAATAAAAGATTTTTTATTTTTATAATTCTTTTTTGTCACCTTAATTTTAAAGGTAAAAGCACGTACTACAAGATATAGAGAATCAACCACCTATATGTAGAAAAGAAATATGTAAATTTTCCTAAGCTGCATGTGTTAGGTAATTTGTAGCAACTGACCATGATTGGACTCGTCTTCTTCTTCAATAACCATTATTGGTGCCATTTATAACACATGGTATATCCACATGCACCTGCCGACTGCCGGTGTTAGTATGGACATAATTTATGATGCTGTTACACTAAGACTCAAGACCCATTTCTAGTGCCACAACCGCATTAAAGAGGAGACGATTTTATTATCCCCAGCGATTTTACGTTAAATTGGTAAAGTAAAAAATTTAACGTTCAGTCAGTATTAGATTGTCATAAAATTAATTAAAGATTGAATAAAATTAAATAATTTAAAATATAGTTGAAGGAGATTGTCCCTAATTAAAAGTTAATTGAAAAAGAATATTGTGAAATCAAAATTAAGTGGTTTATTTTGGTTTATAAAAACTAAAAATTGACTAATTGATTAATAAATTGATCAATTTTTAAAAGCAACAGTTATTAAAGTAAATCGAACAAAAAATTAATCGGATCAAAATTTTCATAATTGAACTGACTGAACTAATTCAATTTTTTAATTACAGCCTTTAGGAATTAACCAAGTATGCCCTCTACTACATTCTATTGGATTAGGATGGGTAAATTTCAATGTTTTATATTTTCAAAAATGAAAAAAAGTGATTTAATTAGTATGATAATAGGATTAATAATGGACCAAATCATATTAAAATATTTTAAGACCATATCTTATAGTCGAATTTGGTTATTAATTAATAAACTGATCTAATTTTAACCACAAAAAATTATTAAACTAAATCAAACTAAAAAATTAAAAACTAAACTAAAAAGTTAGCCGGTTTAAGATTTTCACTATTAAATCGCTATAACCGAGTTAAATATTTTAAGTTGGTGTTAAATATTAATTGTGTCATTACTCCTCAAAGCTTAGATATTATAAAAATTGGAGTTTAATAGATTAGTTAGACCATACAATCACACTCATTTATTTAATTTTTTTATGAGATTGCAACTTATATAAATGATAATGAATGGTACCCAACAACCACACCCAACTAATTGCCATTAATATCTAAATTTTTGCTTAGTCCTCAAGATTAATTAGCTCCTCTGCATCGCATCAAGACATAATGACTTTCTCCCATAACATAGTATTCAATTTTGATTTTAAAGTATGAAATTCTCCTTATCCTTATCAATGGCGACTAAATGATGTACAAATGCCCAAAAGAGAAAGAGTTGTAGGATCAGTGATGTCGAAAGTCCAAAAATCCGAACCTGAAATGGGTGATCTTGATTCTCCTCTCCTTTCCTCGTCGGAGACTGATAAAGAGGAAGAAGTTTGAAGAAAGACAGGTCTCATACTCACTTTCTACCATTAGTACTTGTGATATATATTTGGTCAAGTACATATATAGTTGTGGACTTGTGGTGGCTACCCGAGTAACTGTTGATCGGAGTTTGAGCTTGGACCACAGAAACAAATCTGACGACAAAGACATGTGGGAAACTGTGGAAGGTGATGATTATGGTAATGACAACTGGAGCGACTTAGAGATAAGAAACAGCTGCCTCCAATGTCATTGAACCTGTAAACCCATATGCTGGCTGATGTATGAAGCTCAGATGATCAACCACGAAATGAATGTTCATGTTCTGAGTCTCTTCATATCTCATCAATTGGTGGCTTAAATTTCTTCAGGTAGACTGTCTTCTAGGGTTATTTTTGCTACAGGTTTTCAGTATTTTTGTCACATAGTGTCCTCCATAGATGTGGAGATGTCATTGCGATTTGATACATGTACGTGAGTGTTTGACAATTCTATTCTATATATACATCTTATGTAAATACGATAAAATTATTAGAATTTTTAATATGACCAGAGTGTAGAGTTCATTAATAAGAATTAAGTTTAGGTCAAGTATTGTCAAAATAACTAGAACTACTTATTTGAATATCTGACCCTTACTATTTATAAATCCTTTAACATTTTCATGTTTAGTTAATATAGGATATTCTAATACTCCCCGTCAAGTGCAACTGAGACTGGACATCCAGTTGTCACTTAAAATAAACACAGTGATAACCGAACCGGGCCGCTGGGATTGGAACTAGTTGAACAAACAATCGAGAAATTAATAATCCGGACTAAACCTGCTCAGATACCATATTAAAATTTTTAATATGGGTAGAGTATAGAGCCCATTAACAAGAATTAGGCTTGGGTCAACTAGTCATTTAGATAGTTGACCCTTACCACTTATAAACCCTTTAACATTTTCATGTTTAGTCAATATGAGATATTCTAACAAAAATATTGAAAAAAAACAAATTACACATTTTAATTTGATCTTTACACTCTTTCAAATTGGTAGTAAATTTTTTAACTTAATTTTTCAATTTATTATTAACAATACAGTTTCTTAAATTGTAAATTATTTCCGAAATAATTCAAGAATAATTTCTTCTTTAAATTTGATAAAAAGTAGAGTCGAGTTGAATTAAATTGAGTTTAATTTATTAAAAAATATTTTGAATCGAGTCTAAATTTGTTGGAGTCCCTTTTATCTTGAATTTATTAAATTTAAAAATCAAGTAATATCATTTTAAAAAGTTAAACTAAAATTATATTATTTTGGAACGATAATTTGACCCGTTAAGACTGAACTTTACACCAACTCTCAAACTCCAATTTAACTCTAAATTCAACCAACCTAATTCTGATTCGATAATTTCAAACTCAACTTAGTACCATTAATCACCATGTGCAATCTGGTTGGGTCGGTTATCTCAGACCCAGTCCTAGGCCCAAGCGTCGACGGCCCATTAGTAGGAGGCAATCTCCCATGCAAATACAAAAACTTACGTAAAGACTTAAACCTAATGATCTCAGGTATATAAGGCATTATTTCGCCATAATACAGGTAGAACACAAGAAACCCTACCTCTCTTTGCTTTACAATCACTACAATCCTTACAAACATACTGACTTGAGCGTCGGAGGGGCTTACCGGAGATCAACCCCCGGCGTGCCTTTATTGTTTTGCAGGTGTTACCGAGTCAAAGCTTGCCAACTCCATGAATCCGAATAACAACATCCAGCTTCAGCAAAATCCGGCTGAACCAAGCGTAATTAGCGAATCTGGGATGCCAACATCGATTAAGGTGTCTTGTAGAAACGCTCATGATAATCTATCGTAAGCTTTTTCCAGATCCACTTTTAAAGCCATAAAGCATTGCGACTAGTTTTCTTGCGCATGGAATGGATGTCAAGAGGTCTTTTTTTAGTTTATTAAATTTTCTCTTAACTACGGCAAAGTCGTCGTCATCATCAATATCCAGTTGAAGTCTTGCTGAGATACGATGTCTGAAGAAGTCTTATAGCACGCAAGTTGAAGTCTTGCTGAGATACGGTCTCTAAAGAGGTCTTATAGTACGTAACTTTTATCTAATAGAGAGACTGTATCTGATAGACCATTGTTACGAAGAGACTACAAAATTAAAAATAGATATGCATATATATGCTAAAAAAATAATTAAATAAAAAAGGCAAATAAATATAAAAAAAGTAATAAAATAACTAAATACATAAATATAAATAAATAATAAGTAGAAACAATAGTGACAATAATAATAAAAATAGGTAAGACAATAATCATTATTCAAGATAAATCACGACAAGTTTATAAAAAATTATAATGATTTATTAAAATTTTAATATGCTCGATGCTCGATTTTTCTTGTTTTTAATTTTTTACTTGAATTTTATTTATTAAACTAATAATTAATAATAAATTCAAAAATTGATTCTAATTAGTATTTATAGGTTCATTTTAATCTCATCAAAGCTTAATCAAATCCACAGCTTAAACGTACAAGCAAGCATATAAGACGACAAATTTGATTTGGAAGCCTAAGGAATATTACTTGCAATGCACACTCGGCGTGCCACTATGGGCTCCTGTCTGAGTGTGACAGAAACGGATAATTATACGAATAATACAATTCAATCAAGCAATCAGCTTCATCTTCATCTTCGTCTTCATTAAACTTAATTACATTCACGGATTATACGAAACTGTTGTTGTTTGTTGGCTTCTGTTCTATCTGTCATCTATCTAATCCACGGACGCGTGTTCAGATCAATCTTACGGCGGAGAAGTGGCGAATCTATAATATCCCCGCCCGTACGAATATTCGGAAACTTGCACTCCCAGAGGCGGTGATTCAACCACCCTGCACTTTCACGCACATCCTCTGTTCTTTCTTTCTCTTTTTCTCGCTTAATTATTATGTAATCAAAGATGCCTATTTATCTAAATTCCATCCTCTCCTATCCGTAATTAAGCTTCGACAAATTTGGATTATTAAGCATAATTAATAATGGAGACGGAGCCGAAGGACATTAAAGCCGAGCCACCGAAGCCACGCGCCGCCGAGACGGCGCGTGACGGCGGCTCCAACAAGGACGACCGACCACTCCTCAAGTCGGACTCCAGCCGCAGCTCCCCTGTCAACATCGAGGAGCTTGAGAAGATGTACGCGGCGTTTGTCCGCAAAGACGTGTACGGTCCCATGGGACGCGGCGAGCTCCCGCTGCCGGAGAAGGTTCTGTTGGCCATCGCATTGGTGACGGTCGTGCCTATAAGAGTAGTTCTCGCGATGTTCCTGCTGGTTTTGTACTACGTGATCTGTCGCGTTTGTACGCTGTTCTCGGCGCCGAATCGCGACGAGGAGGAGGGCCAAGAGGACTTCGCGCACATGGGAGGGTGGCGGAGGGCGGTTATTGTGACGTGTGGGAAGCTTCTTTCGAGGTTCATGCTTTTCTTGTTAGGGTTTTATTGGATTAGCGAGAGCTATAGAGATCTAGAACTGCCTCAAAACAACAACTCTACTCAGGTATTCGTTTCTAATCTCTGTCCCATGCTCTTATGGATGTGAAATTAGATAATTCTGAGGCTATGTAGGGTTTTTCCATTTTGGCTTGTTCCGATTTGATCTGCGTTCTTCTAAATTTTAATGCTCGGTTTGACTTGAATTGGAGTTTTTGCTTCGTTTGACTTCATCTTAAGTTTAGACTTCGAATGCACTAAAGCATATAAGACTGCTTTGTGCATGAGTTCAAACGTCGATTTCCCTCAAAATCGTCCAAGTTTTGGTCTTCAAGGATGGATTTATGTAACGCTTGTTTTCCTTTTCCCTTCTTTCTATGTTATTCGGCTTGACATTTGATCAGGAGAAAGGTCAATCTGAAGAACCTGAGAGACCTGGGGCAATAGTATCAAACCATGTTTCATACTTGGACATTTTGTATCATATGTCTTCTTCTTTCCCAAGCTTTGTCGCGAAGGTTTGTACCCCGTTCAGAGTGGCTTGTTACTTTCTTGTAAGTTTCTGGGAATTTTTATACCTTTTGGTTGTGAAACTGACGCTTGTATGTGTTATTGATTCTGAATTTCTTGGCTGAAGAGATCAGTGGCTAAACTTCCTCTAGTTGGTCTCATCAGGTCAGTTACTTCACACCAATGTCCCTGTGGGCCTGTACTGTTTTCTATTTCTTACGTAGAAAATTTTCTGTTATCTGCATTTTAAGCCCTTGATTCTTTTATTGAAATTCAGGCCTTTGAGCTGGTTTCTTTTTCGTATTCAAGTTCTTCTACTCTTAGAACTGCTGTTTACTTTTTCTGCTGTGTCAGCTTTGTGATTAGATAATGTGACGATGCATATCATGACAATGCTTTGTTATGGTCTTACATTCTTTAGATAGTAGGTTTCGTTCTTGCGTTATCATCTGTTGTTGATTGACGTAAACAATACTGTGCAATATTGATTAGTTAATAATGGTCCATATTCATTGGCAATATTAAGCCTTGAGGTCTGAATTACAGCAAGTGCTTGGGTTGTGTATTTGTTCAGCGGGAATCAAAGTCATCTGACTTCAAGGGTGTTTCAGGTAATATAAGCAGTTGGCATTTGGATTTCCTTCACCATCATTGGATGCATCAAGTGTTGCCTTCTTTTTCAGACTTATACATCTTACTGCTTAATTTAGTATTGATATAGATATCGTGTAATCTATCTTGCAATGGAGTCAGTCGTTGCAGGAAAGAAAAACACGTGTGCTCCTAAAGCTCAACATTGACAGAAAAATAGAAGACCAATAACAAGAGAGGGAAGCTAACCACAGGAGAGATATTTTGTAATCTGTGGTGAACATATGCGGCATTGTAACGTAAATAAGCTTGTGAAAACTGTACAACCTCACTTGAAAAGTCAACTGAATTAACTTATTAGGTTTATGATACGAATACTTGTGGTCAATTCTTTATTGGTGCTATCTCATGACAGTGAAACATTTGTTCTTTGAAATTTCAACACCCTCCTATGATAGGAATACTATTTGCAGGTATTGTGACTGCAAGAGTTAAGGAAGCTCATGAATGTAGATCTTCTCCTATGATGATGCTTTTTCCTGGTTAGTAACTTGACCACATAAATGCATTGCCTTTTTACTTGTTGCATGCTGGTATCCTTATTTTTCTTAAAAATGCTTCAGCACTTCGCCTTTTGATTCTGCCTGTTACTCAATGTTGGCAATTTCACTTTCACATGCTGTACCTGTGTCAAGATGCACTGTTGTGGGGTTAGTTAAGGTCTTATGACCGGATGTCTTTTTGCAACGACTGTTTTGCTATGACTGTTTTGTATTTGAAGCTAGTTGAGCTTTTACTTTGCTTTTAAATTACCAATATCTGTTTTGTATTTGAAGCTAGTTGAGCTTTTACTTTGCTTATAAATTACCAATATACTTAATATGTTGGTCCCTAATTTTGCTACAGAGGGCACAACTACAAATGGGGATTACATCCTTCCATTCAAGACTGGTGCATTCTTGGCAGGGGTCCCTGTGCTTCCAGTTATTCTAAGATATCCTTACCAGAGACTCAGTCTTGCTTGGGATTCCATATCTGGGGTGGGTGTACTTGTGCAATTTTGATTTTAATAAAAGTTTCAGATACAACTAAATTGTTTTATTAATTTCGATATTGGTAATGATGTTCCTACGATCTTGTGATAAATAATATACCCAACAATTAAAACACTGCATTTGATCTAGTAAATGACTATATGTGAGAAAAAGAAGACTTGGAAGATCACCTGATTTTTATCATAATATGTTACAAGTCAAACAGTCCTTACTGGACATCAGGTTTTTCAATTTGTATATGAACTCTTGTTTGTAAATAATCTTGAATGGCACATTAACTACTGGTTTCTTTTTTGGTGATAAAGGCTAGTTGAATTCAACATTGGTTTATTACCTGATTCTATTGTACGTAAACTTCTCTATTTGCAGGTGCGTCATGTAATTTTTCTTCTATGTCAATTCACAAATCACATGGAAGTGATTCGGCTGCCTGTTTACTGCCCATCACAGGAAGAGAAGGATGACCCAAAGCTGTATGCTAATAATGTCAGACAGTTGATGGCTCGAGAGGTGTGCATTTCCTTAAAGTTGGAATATTGATGAATTTAGAAATCAATTTGTGATAGTTTCCTTTTGAGTTTTTATAATACTACAATATGATCTGAAACTATTTTCTTAGTTGCATTGATGGAAAAGCACTTGGCACGAATGATATACCAGTTTTACAATTCTTTAAGCTTTAGATTTTAGATGACCACTGACAAAAATAATGCATCTGTCCTTATAAATTATAGAATCTTGGAAAGATACAACTTAACATCGATATTCTTGGACAGGTGGTTTAGGTTGTTAATGCCGATTCTAAGTTCAATCGTTGTGACAAAATCACAAATTGTTATTACAGCAAGTAGCAATTGGATGTCTATTTCTGTTTTATTTTTGTTGCAGGGTAATTTATTCACATCTGATATTGGACTGGCCGAGAAGCGAATATATCTTGCTGCTCTCAATGGTAATAATAGCCTGCCTACTGTTTTGCACCAGAAAGACGATTGATAGTATCATGGCCACAGCTCCCAAATGATATTTAGTTCTTTGGAACTTCTTAGTTTGTGATGGTATTTACTCATAAATGACAGCCAAAACATGGGTGCTTTTGGTAGTTTTTGCTGAAAAAGGACAGAAAAGAAAATCCAGTGTGTGCTAGTACTGTCTTGTAAAATCTTCTTTTGAGAACTTTGGCCATTGAATAGTCTGCGAAGCAAGCAAGATCTATCTGGTTTTTTTTTTTTTCTCTCTCTTTCAATTCATCCACAAAATGAGTTTTAGTAGATCCCCACAAAATCCTCATGAGTTGGATCGTCCCTTTATAAAAAACTGAAGCATCTTTTCCTGTTCCTGCAGGTTTATTTTGACAATGCTTATTGGGATACGCCGTCTATCTGTATATTTCTTGTATGATTTCTGTTCTAACCCCCCAAAAATGAAAAAAAAAAAAGGATGAAAATCCAAAGAAATCTTGTGCAGAATCAGGATTACACCTCTCGTCTACTGAGAATTGTATTTACTTGGATCATGTAATAACTACACTGTTACTATGTGAAAAAAAGGTAAAACATAAGATTTGGTTATGAATTGACCCATTGTGAATGGTTTCCTTTGTTGATCATATTCCACACAAAAGCAGTTTGTTCCTTTGGCTTATAATCAGAAAAGAGTGCAGGATGCAGGAGTTTCAATTGTAAATTTTTACGTTCTCAAGGATATATATATATAAATTGAAGATGCCTAAAACTCAGAATCATATTGCAGCCGTATATACATACAGAATCCACAAACAAATATGAGCAGCATGACCACTTATATCTTGTCTTGGAACAAACTTATCCATGACTTCTTAGGCTACAAGGAATTGAAGTGGCACCACAATCGTTTTTCAATAACACAGACTAGTTTTACAATCATGACATACAAAAAACCAGTCATTTTTCACAAACTTCTCCCCCATTAAGTGAATGAGGGAGTATTGACCTAGCAGAGGATGTCCGTAAACTCTAACGAACCGTTCCAATCATGTTTTTCTCATCTTTCCTTCAAGGAACCGTTGATGGACCTTCGCAATTCCCATGGCAGGCAGCCTTTCAAAGGTGACTGAAGAAACATTGAAGAAGTTGATAGCTGCTTTTGTCGCATTGAGATCGATGATAGGTAACTAAATGCACTTCTAAGCCTTGTCTTCTCACTGTCAAAAGGCTGGCTGCCGGGTTCATGCCGCACAGCAGATATCTTGAGGGATTTAGGAAGCATGCAGTTGCAGATTGAACCTGTTATAATATAACAATTTCAATTCCTTATAGCAAATCTTAATTGCAATTTTTGTATTATAAAAATCTCATTCTTAGGCAGGAAAATTTTCAGATGTTTATCCGAAGAAGCATGCAAGCTGGTTCAAGAGGGAAGTACCTATTCTGGCCAGCCGATTCACCCATTTCGGAATTGTTTTTCCAGTCAGTTTGTAACAAATGTCCTTGCAGAAATGGTTGCAGTTCTTCACTATCAAGTGATATGTATCACCATGGTAGTTTGCAGCATGCTGCTCCATGAACTCTCTCACCTGATTAGGATCCAAGCAAGTGGTTCCAATGAATATGGACTTCCTGAACTTGAAGCCCGGACACTGGCGAGGTTCCACCTCAAAAACACCGCTTGTTGGGTAGTCATGAGCTCCAAATGCATACTCCACACCATGAACTGCAGGATGGCAACCAAATCAGCACTCAGTTAAATATGGGACCCAAATGATGAAGGAAAACAAATGGCCAAAACTTTTAACAGCTGAGGACAACTTATGCATTTTAACTTCTCCTACAGGATGGTGTAGCATGATAAATTCACAGGCGCAATGGACACAATGTGTTCAAGATATACAAATATAACCCACACAGGAAATAAACATGCTTAAGCCTCACCTTCAATGCCAGAGTGAAAGATACCAACGCCTGCCCAATAAAAGTAGCCATTCATGGGTGTCAAGTCATAAACGTTCAAATAAACCGGTGCACTGCCAGAACCATAGCTACCAGACCTTGGTTTGGGGAACAAGCAAAAGCGAGCCACTGATTTCTCTTTCAAACGAAGAGGCATAATAGATCTCCATCCTTTCTTTGATCTAACTTTCATGTTCCCTTTAATGTGTAAGAAGCAATCCGATCAATGGCTCTCCCCACCCTGAAAATATACCATCAAATCAGGCCTTCAACGACAATGGAAGCAGCAAACCAGAACCAAGCACAAAGTACAACTACTAGCTGAAAATTTTCAAATTTCCTAGGACAAATAGAAGAAGTATTAACTAGTAGCTAAAACTCACAAAATTAAGAAATATGACTGATATTAAACTGCTCGAATATCAAGCTTCAGGTCTGTATTTAAGCTGAAATGCTGAAATTTCAGATTTGATATAGTTGGATTTTTAAGGTGCTGGAATTTGGTAAGGAAGAAAATAGGAATTACTCCTAAAAGCTGAG
This sequence comes from Erythroxylum subrotundum, assembly GCA_027563845.1. Taxonomy (NCBI): domain Eukaryota; kingdom Viridiplantae; phylum Streptophyta; class Magnoliopsida; order Malpighiales; family Erythroxylaceae; genus Erythroxylum; species Erythroxylum subrotundum. Next base: position 21,952,525 of record JAOQMQ010000001.1, on the reverse strand, counting down.
TAAACATATTCATAGAGAAGTTCTTAAAACCCTTATTCTAGTAGGAAAAAGTTCCTAACAGATTTAAATCTTATCCTAATATAAGTTCTCTAAGTTTAAGTCATAAACAAATAGGATAACATATCTAAAACTAGAATAACATGGTTATCTTACTAGTACTCCCTATACTATAAGGAAACTCAACATAATCTAAATTTCAACCCTTGTCTTTGCTATAAACCCAATTCCCATCCTTCATCCTACCAAATCATTATGACTCCTAAGTTTGTATCATCTTCCAAGTTACTTACTGCCAACAGTTCAGAGATCCTTTCTCCTCCACCTATAGAAAAAAAATCAACATGTCACCCCCCTAGCCCCCAAAAAATAATGAGTGAAAATTTTTGAAACAAGTGGTGTCTGATGCAAGAGAAGTTGTAGAGTACGTAGTAAAAAGACAGTCCTATTGTACAAATCAATGTCTACTCATATTTTCAGAATTTCAAATTTTCTCTATCAAGCCATATGAGCATTTAGCAGACAACTTACAACAACCGAAAACTCTAAAGATCGCAAAGCATCAAGCTCCTAAGTGATTTCCCTTTTAGTCTGACCATCATTACTTGGAACTTTATTTAGATAAATTGGGACATTCCTTATAGCTTGATGAGTAGTCGATGTAACTTGAAAAAGAAGGATCTTTGCAGATAAGCCAAAAGAAACATCTTACATGCAGAACCTTCAGCATTGCATTGAGGAAAAGGTGCAACAGATATTAACCCTAATAGTTTTAAAGTATAGTTTAGTACCGAAAATATCATAGAGAAAGAGTGAGTTCCTACACCAGAACAGCTAGGAATGGTAACAGAAAAGTTCTGCTCAAATGTATAAAACTTTACTAAACTAAAAACCAAGAAGGAAACACCGCATTGCATAATTGACTTGGATCTACAATTCAGCAGACCCTATAAAGATTCCAAGTTGTTCAGTAACTCCTCAACTAAGCCTTCCACATCCAACATTAGAAAGCGGCGTTGTCTCAAATGCCCAGAAGCCAAATGCTCGTAGAATTCTAGGAGGAAACAGGAGCAAGCTTGAAAAGTTCTAAGTTCCTCTCAGTAGTGTGAAGGAGGTCTCAGATCTAGTCAAAGTTATAACTTTAACCCCATTTTTCAACCATTAAAGCCTAACAGTGTAGCAGATTAAACAGAGAGAACCATTAATCCCGGTACCTATATAAAGACTGCAATTACATATATGCAGATGACAGAATCACTAGCACCGCAAAGAAGAAGAAATTGAAAAGGACAAGACTTGGGATCCTGCAAAATGAACTTTCAAGCCAGCTAGTTACAAATTTTCAAGCTTTTGACCTTCAATTTTCTTCCCCTAAAATATTCCGTGGGATCCAAGCAGACCCATGAAGATACAAGTACTAACATATATTGGAGATGAATTCAAACGCAAGCAGAAACTGGAGGAACACAAATAATGCAAGATCAGAGCACATAAGAACTCACGGATTTCCTATGAGCGCTATAGCGTAGAGTAGCCACTAAAGCCAAATAAACAACCTTCACTACAGAACATCTTTGACTAGGTAACCAGAGGCCAAGATTACGCAAACCCCATGAACAGAAACAGCCTTGGCTGCTTCTCACACTGTCACACACACTGCACTCTCCTCTAAGCAGTAAGCAGATAAACCACAAAAAGTTGAGATCTTTGTGAGAGAAAATAAGCCAAAGATGGCAACTTTAAACACAACACACAAAATTCTCTCTCTCCCTTGCTAGCATTTGGCTCTGATTTCTATTATTGCTTTTTGATTTGCTTTCTGACTGCTTTAGTGCTAAATCACTGGCATATCTCTCCTGCCTTAAATTTGTTTTTACCTTTTACTTTACCAATTTAGATATTATATTATTTTTATTAAAATTTTAAAAAATAGATTTAAATTTTTAAAAGTTTAGTATTAAACTGTCATAAAAATTAGTTAAAGATTAAAAAAATTAAAGAATTTAAAAATGACTGAAAAATTAAAATTAAAATTTTAATTTAAAAATTTTGATTAATTTATAAAATTAACTGATTAATTAATAAATTGATCAGTTTTTAATAACAAAAT
>JAOQMQ010000001.1:21924043-21947860 GCA_027563845.1 Erythroxylum subrotundum | reverse complement strand
TAAATATAATGTAATTAATTAAATAATAATATTATTTTAATTAATTATATTGTAATTAATTAATGAATAACAATATTTTAAATAATGAATAACAATATTTTAATTGATTAATATTTTTATTAATGAATAATAATATTTTAATTAAATATAATGTAATTAATTAAAATATTATTAATTAGTTACATAAAGCCCATGTAAGAGGAGAATAAATTAATGATTCTTTTTCCTCTCAATTATTAGGGGAATGGAGGATTGCCAAGAAGTGGGTAATGAAAATATTACCCCTTCAATAATAGTTTGATGTCAAACACAAGTTTTCATTTCATTCTCGTACATTTTTTTCTATTACCCCCAACCAAGCACTTCCTTAGTTTATGAGACCTCAAATTCATGTATCGGTTCGACGGCCCATGGCTTTGCTTCTCTCTTTTCTTTTTTTTTCCCCTACCCCTTTCCCCAGTTAGGCTCAAATCATTTCGCATGATGATTGTATATTTTATGGAGCGAAAGATATAGAGTTTTTGCCTAAATTAAAGAATTAAAATATTTTTAAATTTTTAATTAAAAATAACGATAAAATATACATAATATAAATATCATGTATCAACTATTGAAATCGAACTAATTAAACTTAATCTAAAATTAATAATTTATTATAAATTTCTTAAATTATTGATTTAAATTAAGTTTAATTTATTCATATCAAATTTAAGTTATCATCTAGTGATATTTAATTAGTCTATATACGATGGTGATATTGTAAGCATTTATTATTATTTTTTACTAATATTTAAGAGAAAATTATAAAAATTAAATGTCATGAGAATTTCTTTAAGAAATTTAAAAATTATGAGATTTTTAAAATTTAATCCCTCTTTATATTATCATGGTTCCATTTTTTTATTAACATAGGTACTAGTACATAATAAACGGAAAGATGAGTTTATGAATATTGCAGAAATTATGTGTAAAATATAAGGACAAAAATGATTAAAAAATAAGCTCATTAATTGATTTGAAAAATTTTCCAGAAAAATTGAAAATAGGCTCATTAATTGATTTGAAAAATTTTCAAGAAAAATTGTTTTTTTAAGAAGCTCCTAATTGAGCTTTTTAAAAAGCTGTATTTTAACTGCCAAAAAATCATATCCATTAAAAAAATGTTTTTTATTTTACAGCCAAACATTCATTTTTGGAAAAAAAAAAAAAAGAAGACTTTTGTGACGAAGAAAAGTGTTTATTAACTTCTCAAACGTCTATCCAAACAGGCACTTATTATCTTTTCACTCGGTTACTTCTTTTCTTTTTTTCTTCAAGATAGATACGAATAAAAATTGACCATACATGAAAAGAAAATACCATCTTTAACTTTAAAAATGAAGGTTTTTCAATACTTTGTTTTGACTAAAATTCGAGTTCATCTCTTTATTAGTTAGGAATAAATCTGCGCGTTTTAGAACATATTTAAATTTGTTATTAGTAAAATTTTTACAAAATTGTTATTATTTTATGGGATATGAGGGCTTGACTTTGGAATTTGAAATTTCTCTATACATATGCCACAATGACATAAGAAGGATCCAATATCAAAAATTTCCTAAGATGTGCGACTTCTATTTCAACCACTCGTGCTTGTTTTCATCATCTCATTACATTTACTATTTGATTAAGAAAATCCCATAACAAGCAACTTATGTAAGTCAATCTCTTTAATTTTATATGCCATATTACACATCACATTTATTTTCTATATTATTTTAGTCTTAGATCACTTTCATGGATCTAACAACTAATCCAACTAAACGACTCATACTCCACTTACTCCTCTCTTCTTTTTTCTTATTTCTTTTTAATATCATTCATTACCCTTAAAGCAACTATTGCTCATACACATGTCTAGTTCTTAGGGTGACACGACTTGGGAACATAGAGCTCCTTGTGTTCACCATACCCACCAAGGCTCTGCATCCTCGTGGGGTTGTTCTTCAGCTGAGGCGGCCGCGAACACGTCCTGAAAGTAACTACGGCTGTCGTCACTTCCATCATCCTCCTCTGATTGGACTCCATCAGCTAAGACAACACATCCGGCATAATTGTCGTTCGGGAAGTACGAGTCGCCACTGTCCACCAGCTGTGGACCGTCGTCATCTACCACTGCACTGCCGGTGCTCTCCACCTTCACGTTAAGTTGAATTGCAGATGCGTCAAGTGTCTCCGTTGGAAGTGAGTCAGATATGAGTGCCATGCTTACTTCTTTGTCAATAAGCTTCTCAGTTAAAGAAGTCACCTGCAGTGTTTCATGTGTTGACATATTTAGGGAAGGAAGAGTTTTCCTCAACCAAAGGTGGGAATTAGAACAGAACAGATGCTATTTTTTAGAAGACATGTTTTGTCTACTAAAGGACGAATATCATTTGCCTTGGTCCCCATTACCAACATGGAAGTCTTTATCATGTAGACTTGGAATATGGAGTCCTGATGGGAAAATGCTTCTAAAGTTATCAGTAAACAAATCAAAGATTTTGCAATTGTCAGTGTCATCATCTTTATACTTTTTTCCATTGATTGGTATGTGGTGGGTAGTGGTGAAATTTCTCTAATTCTTTTCCCTATTATGTAACTTTCTCAGAGGAAAAATGGGTTGTCCTCATCTGCTCAAACTTCATGAAAAAAAAGGACCTATTCTTTGTTGAAATGATGATCTTTATTATATTCATCCAAGTACCTCAGATTTGAGCTTCTCATTTTCCTTGACAACGGAGTCATAATTAGAGCGAAGTGAATCATAAGATGCTTTGAGAAGATCATAGTCTCTTTCGAGCTGCTTTGTTTTCCATCGAGCCCTTCTGTTCTGGAACCACACGGCCACTTGCCTTGGTTGCAACCCTAGCTTCTTGGCCAACTGGGTCTTTCTCTCTGGCTCCAGCTTGTTCTCTGTCTCGAAACTTTTCTCCAACAGATGAACCTTTTCAAAGAGCACCATATATCCAGTTACTATCTATATATATATATATATAGTTTCAGCCATTGAAACAGGAATCTTTACTGTATATAATCCCTTTACAGATCTCTAGCTAGCACTTGAGGAAAGCAGCGAACTCATTCTAGATGGAAAGAGATTCAAACTTTTTAATTTGCTAGACTGTATCAGAACAAAGAGAACAAAAGTTCAATGTTTGGAATCTAATATTTCATATCTATCTAATTCTTGAAGGAACCACTTTTGAAACTTCCGTTTACCAGAAAATAAACGACAATCCAATTCCGATAAGACCAACACAGAATCGCAAGAGATTACCTCTTATATGCTAATTATTACAAGGAATATATTGTTTTCCTTTTTCTCTTATTAAGCAACACCTAGGACAGACAGACCTGTTCAGCACTGAGGCGGCGCTTCTTCTCCGGCAGCTGCTCGTCGTAATATTCTTCGTCAAACATGTCATCTGGCGAGCTGAAAAAGGGTCTCCTCCTGGAGGTGTCTTCCATGGCTATCAATGATCTTGGACCTTCAGCACCGATGGTCCGTTATATGCAGAAAAAAAATCATTATATTATCAAGTAGAGATATAACAGATTGAAATTCTCACAGAATAACAGGTAATGAAAGTTCTAGGTCTTATGAGAGAATAATTTCTGTTCATTTCCAATCTGTAGACAAACAACTCTTAGAACTTGAAATCCAATCCAAAAATCCAAGCAAACACAAAGCATGTAACTCTATATAAAAAAACAAAAATGAAAAAGTTGATAACTATAATATGACCATATATAGACAATAAACATGACAGGATTACAGTTTATACTTTCTAGTTCTAGTACGCAGTCCAGATAAAGAACAAATAAAAGAAATAGACAAGATTACAAATTACCTCGAAAAAGAGGATCACCATGCCCGAGGAACAACATGTTCCCTTGACAAGAGGGGTCGAAAAAAAGACGGCCGGACTCCATGTCCACCCTTTTGTGCTTTCAGAGAAGTAGTAACTATCTTGTATTGTGTCAAATCTCCGGCGACTTATTTTGCCGTGTAAGTTCCACAAGCGAGGATGCTCCGGCAAGCTAGAGACACACAGAAAGTAGTAACACAAAGTGTGCGTGTATATGTGAGTTTAGTGTACGTATTACTATATAGCCTACAGGACGAATTAGAAAAGCATGAGTTTGTGGCGAAAAAAACTGGTACTCCACAGTAACCTAGCCGGAGTCTCCAATGGACAGATGCAAAATCCCATCGGTCCCCCAGTAGACGGTCAAGTATGGTGTTTTTTTTTTTGGTCGGGAGCAAAGAAAAAAGACACAAAACAATATCCAAACTAGATCAGGAAGATCGCCATATCTCCGTAGGAAAACAACAATTTCACAAGTCAGAAGATGACAGTCTGACAAAGGTAATCGCCGGAAATTCTGAATTCCGACGAGGAAGCGGAAAGGAGATAGAGAGATGGCTATATATTGCTTCTAAGCGTCAGCTTCTAAGTGTTTTTTGCGAGTAAAGTTAGTAGCGTTAAGCTGGTAGGGTTTTATAGCGACGAAAGTGGAGTCTAAATGACCAAAATATTCTTGTCCATTAGAGTAACGATTTAGAAAGTGGGGACATTTGGATAATTTCATTGCATGGTGGACTTTAATCTGGAGGTGGCTAACGTGCGCTGTGGAGAGATGTGAGCGTAAGGGAATATGAACCGTTGGATTGTCGATGTGAAGAGAAGATGGGGTTACTGTGTTTGCCAAATTGCCAATAGGTTTCATGCTTTTTGGTCGGAGGGTTGTCGGATCCATATTGGTCAATTTTCCTTTTAATTTACATTTTTTAGTGGAAAAGGAATAAAAAATATTACCTTGAAATTCGTTTTTTATTTTTTTTTCACATGAACAACAAATATTTTATTCAAAACATAAAAATACCAATAATTGTTTTTCTATATATTTTTATGTATTTTCTTTTTTATTTAAAACATATAAAGTTTATCTTGGTTTAATTTTTAATATTTCGTTTAAAACATTAAAAATATAGAAGTATTATTGCAATACTTACTATATAACTATAATGAGAGACAAATTAAAGAATATCATATTTTATGGGACGATTGGTTCGCATAGAAGAATAGTACGTAATAAGAATAAGAATAAATATAGTGAATAATGAGAATAAATATTATTTTTGTAATAAAACCATCTTTCCATTTAATAATGATAATATTAAAATTTACCAAAAAATTAATTCCTGATGCAAAATTTATTTTTTCAATTCCCAAAATAACATAAAACACATGGCAACTTTGAAATGTGTGGAAGGATCATAATTCTCGGAATTGCCCATCTGCGAATTATTAAAAAAACGGTATTTAAAATTAAATTAGTAAAACAGGAGGTGAAAGTTAATCAATATTAAACTATTATAAAATTGGCTAAATATTAAATAAAATTGAAAATTTTGAAATAAGATTATAAAAAATATTCTTAGTTGAAAGTTTAATTAAAAAGAAAGGTCGTTAAACAATTTCTTTTAGTTTATAAAAATCAATAAATTTGTAAAAATTAACCAATTAATCAATAAATTGATCGATTTTTTACATAGCAGTTATTAAGTAGATCAACTCAAAAAATTAAAAACAAAAAAAAATTGATCGATTCAGATTTGAACCTTTAAAAAATTTATAAGTTTTCACAAATTCTAGTCACACCGGAACTTGAAAGTATATAATTAGAGAGCCTTTATTATATCTGGGTTTATAAAAATATTTAATGTATTGCTATTGCGTTAAAAGGGCAAACTAAAAAGATTACCAACTTTATTGAGTTTGCATAAGTTCTTAATTATTCAAAATGGGCATGATCCTATACATTATAATATAAAAAGTAGTACAAATTTGCTACTTTATTTTTATATAAAAATGGATAAGATCATATGCATTGGGAAGTCGTACGTTATTTAAATATTGACAATGACAAATGTAAGTGACATTGATTAATATTTCAAGAAAGTATATAAATGATAACTTATCTATCAAAACTAAATCACAAGCAATCTACACATACAACCCATATTGTTTAGTCTCTATTTGCTTTAACCTTATTAGTATTAGATTCTCAAGGTTACGTGCATCCACGTTCACTTCCCATTAAATTATTATTGATGAAGGGATAAATAGTTTATTAGCTTGATTGAGACATGAGATGAAAAGGAAATATTTATATCCTTCATAAAAGCAATAACTTAATTAAAACCGAGTAAATATAGTTATTTAAAATGATTAAAAATCTTGAACTGTCAAATTTTTCGATTTGATTTATTTTAATTACTATTGTTGTTAAAAACTAATTAATTTATTAATTATTCAGTCAATTTTTGTAAATTAAAATAAATCAATTAAATTTTTTACAATATCTTTTTTAATTAAACTTCAAAATTTTCGATATGTAAAGACAATATCTTTCAATCATATTTCAAAATTTTAATTTTATTTAATCTTTACCCGATTTTATGACGATTTAATACTAATCGACTTTTTAAACCTTCAACTTCTTGTCTTACCGGTTTAATCTCCGGCTAGGTTTTTAAAACATTGGTTATTTATAATTAAGCCCAACAAACTATTTATCAAGAAACTTTTCAAAATAATGGATTTACGAATTATTATATATTTTCAAAAACATTTTTTACATAGTGACTATATATGAGTTCTTTTTCATAAAAGAATATAAATATATGTATATATGTATCTATATATTAAATATTTGGTAAAATTATTTTTAATTTTAGTAAAGATAGTTGTTTAATGAAAAAAGGTGCAAGAAATTTTAGTAAACGATTTCATCATGACCAAAAAAGCAGAAAAAAAAGTCAGAAGCAAATAGTTTTGATGTTGGGAAATTTGGTGCACTCAAAATTTAAAAAAAAAAATCAGTAGAATAAATGAAAATAATTGATCCAAAAATTGGCGCGTAGCAGTGGAAATATACAGTTGATGTGTAATTGATTGCTCCCACAAGTCCCTTTCACTTACTTTGTCAAATGGCACTTACTGGATACGGGATACCCACGTATTACTGGGACCCCGTGAATCATTGGACGTGATCATCTGTGCTATTTTTACTCTTCCGACCTTGTTCAGAATGATTAACAATTTAATTTTAATTTTGCTAATAACATCAAAACCACTCAAGATGACTGTAATTTAACATTTTTTGTTTAAAAATATATATTAAACTTCTTAGTCTATAGGAACAGCAAGTCTCATAAAATATAAAATAAAACAGGATTTTAAATTAAATTTTTAAAAACCAAACCAATTCGGTGTATTTTACAACAAAAATTTTGAATGGATCAATTTTTTGTTTAATTTTTAATTTTTTGGTTTAATTTAGTTTAATGATCTTTATTATTAAAAAATATTAAGTTTTTATAAACTAATCAGTTTTTATAAATCAAAATAAACTGAATATTTTCATTTAATAGTATATTTTTAATTAAACTTTAAATTTTATATAGTTAATAATAATCTTCCTTAATGATTTTTAAGATTCTTTAAATTTATTTAATTTTTAACTAATTTTATGATAATCTAATATCGATTAAACATTTTAAACCTTATACGATATTTTGTTAATCATCATATTCTAGACATTAAAAAAATACAACACATACGTTAAGTGAGGATATGCATTTGAGTTGTTTGGAATTGGAGATCAAAGTGTAAGCAAATACTTATATTATATTAGGGTTTTAAATCAAAGTTTTTAAAAACTAAACCAATTTGGTGTATTTTACAATAAAAATTTTGAACGGACCAATTTTTTCGTTTGATTTAGTTTAATAATATTTATTATTAAAAAACAATCAATTCATTAATTAATCAGTAATTTTTATAAAATAATTAGTTTTTATAAACCAAAATAAACTAAATATTTTCATTTAATAGTATCTTTTTTAATTAAACTTTAAAATTTTATATTGTTAAGAATAGTCTTCTTTGATAATTTTTAAAATTATTTAATTTTATTTAATCTTTAACTAATTTTGTGACAGTTTAATATCGATTAAACATTTTAAACTTTCAATAACGTTGTTTTGTTGGTCATCATATTCCGGAGATTTAAAAAATATAACGTATGCGTTAGGTGAGCATATGCATGTGGGTTGTTTGGAATTGTAGATCAAAGTGTAAGCAAATACTCATATTATATTAGGGTTTGATGAAAATTTAGAGTAAAGATACATATCTACACTAGATGTGTTGGATAGTTGCCCACCAATGGCTTGCAAAATGGGAATATTTATAATATATGTTATATTTCCGTTAAAATACCAAAAATAAATAAATAAAAGTAAAGGACTTGACTTGTCATCCCAAGAAGGAAAAGAGGAAGGGCCTCAAAGAATATTTTTAATAGTCTTATCAATTCTTTTATATTCTTTTCTGCTAAGCATCATTTCTCACTTGGTATAATGGAATCAAGGAAACAACCCATCCTTCCTTTCCATTTCCTCCATTCAATCACCTCCTCCCAATCAGAATTTGGCATGTTCTCTTAGAATAATCTCTTTTTTCTTATTATAAATCGTGTCAGATTTGACAAGAGTTACCGCATCATTCTTCTATAGATTCTCCACCTCTTATAATATAATCTCCAAGACCCTATTTTAGACTCAAATTAATTTTTACTAGTTTTTTTTTCTGTCTATTAATATTAATATTATATTTTAAAAATTAAACCAAAAATTAAACTAATAAGATAAGATGTTTAAAAATTGAATTTATATTAGACAGTCATAAAATTGATGTACAATAAAAATTGAATTTATGTAGGACACCGACGTCGCCATCCTTGCTAGCTGAATACGCGCTACTCCCATCCGAATCGAGAAGCTTCTTAAAGAGTTCAAAAAGTATAAGTCAGTTATTCCTAAATTGGACAACGATACTCGATACTTACTCCTTATGTATTGTCGTTTTTGTATTAACAATATAGCTTTGGCTTGGTCTTTATGGTGTAGTTTTTAGTATTAATAGAGTTGTATAAGTGTATTAAGGGGTCTTTGTGGCATACCTCTTCTTATGTTAACCTTTTAATCATTAATATATTTTTTAATATCTCAAAAAATTGTAGAATTTAAAATAAGATTGAAGAATGAGAATATTCTTATTGATTGAAGATGTTAAAATTTAATTAAAAATGTATTATTAAATGAATAACAATTAATTTATTCCTATTTATAAAAATTGGTTATTTTACCAAAATGGGTCAATTAACTAATAAATAAGATATTTTTAAAACAAAAGTTACTAAAAGAAATTGAAATAAGGAATTAATCGGTTCAATATTTTTATAATTAGTCTAATCAAACTGATTAGTTTTTTTAATTATTGACTAATATAACCCCATATCTATATAGAAATTCATTAAATCTAAAAAGAAAATTCAATTATTGAATATAATTCCATTATTCCAATAATCACAGAGTTTTGATAATATTATGAGAACATATATGTAAAATGGCATTCAAAAAGAAAGAAAAACAAAGTCTAAGCTACCTATCGTGTGGAATCTTTCGTTCATTGCATAAATAAATATACCTCATCACCCAAAGGAATAACTTGCTTTATGTTATTTTTATTTCCTTCAGTGCTAAGGTTATTTGATTTTTGGGGATGGTGGTATCTTTTGACTAGAGATTTCTACTTTTTTCACGTCTTATACCATATCTTTGCACCAAACAATGTTTGTGGGGATGTCAAGAATGGCAAACTTGGCAACTTTCTGAGGTAGGAGGGAGCCAAGCAACCTGAAAAAAGAACAATACTATATGTGTTTTGTGCGTGTGTGTTTTTGGGTTTGTATGGTTGAAAAAAGGTGATTATAATAAAGTGGAAGCACAAGTTAGTGCGAGTGCTCACTTTCTTTCCTTTCTTTATGAATACTAATGCCATGAATAGAGCTTACTATTTGTCATATATAGGAAAATATATGTTTGCTTGCTGTTCGCTTGTCTTTGTGCACATTCTCTAGGTCAATCTTTCTCTCTCTCTATAAGAGAACTTTTTAAGAATAGTGTTTAGCCTATCCTTTGTTGAGCTCATAATAGTAGATCGGTAGAACTTTTTTTTCTGTAAATATTTTCTAAAAATAAATTTTTTAAGAAACTAGTTGACTGTTTAACTGTCATTTAAAAAAGAGTTTTTATGAAAAAACTTTATACAGTAGACGTTGACAACATAAAAATAAAAAATATTTTTAATTTTAACTATATTTTATTTTGTAATAAAAATTATTTATGCATATAAATATTATTTTAATTATATTAAACAATATGTAAAGCACAATATATTAATTGTTATATAATTTTAAACCATATGAAACATAAATGAAAATATAACTAACTAAACTTTTTATATGGATTATAACATAAGTAAAACTAATATCAAAAATAAATATCAAAACATATAAAAAGTCAAATAATATTATATAACTCCTACAATAAACGTGAAGATGAGTTTGTGGGTATTGTGAGACTTATGTGTAAAATATAAAGGTAAAAGAAACTAAAAAATAGGCCCATTAATTGATCTGAAAAGTCTATCTGAAAAAACTATTTTAAATGCTTTTTTGAGAAGCTTCAAATTTGAGTTTCTTAAAAAGTTGTATTTTGGCTGTCAAAAAAATCATATCTATTAAAGAAGTACTTTTTTATTTTACAGCCAACCATTCATTTTTCTTTTAAAAGGCTTTTATAGTAGAGAAATGTATTTATTGACCTCCTAAAACTCTATAAAACCAGGCGCTTAGTTTCTATTTGTACTTATCGTATGGAAATATTAAAAAGATATTTTTACTACTTATTTTAACACAATTTAATATTAATTCAAATTTAATGATAAAAAAATTTAACCGGTCCAATCATAAAAATTTTAAACTATCTAGCTTTTCGATTCAGTTTTTAACTTTTCATTTTGATTTACTATAATAACTTTTGTTGTTAAAAATCGATCAATTTATTAATTATCGGTCAATTTTAGTAAATTAATAATTTTTTATAAATCAAAGTAAATCAATTAATTTTCATTTAACAGTATCTTTTTTAATTAAGCTTCAAAATCTTCGATGGATAAACACAATTTATTTTAATTATATTTCAAATTCTTTTATTTTACTTAATCTTTAGCCAATTTGATGACAGTTTAATATCAGTCGAACCTTTTAAATCTTAAATTTCTTATCTTACTGATTGAACTATCAATCTGATTTTCGTTTTTTTCCTTTAAAAGCATGTATGAAAAATGAGTCTATCTACAAACAAGATGTTCCAACCTGAACTAAAAACTTTAATTTTAGTTAGATTTTAACTCGAGACTCTTCAAATTTGCTTAAGCCTTTGTTTGGTTAGGTTTATATCAGTAGAGCTTTTATCGGTAGAGTTTTTTTGTAGAAAATGAGAAAAACTTTTTTAAGAAGTCAGTTGATTATTTAACTGTCATTTAAAAAAGAGTTTTTTTGAAAGAACTTCGTACAATAGATTGTTTGACAACATAAAAATAAAACACTTTTAATTTTAACTATATTTTATTTTGTAATAAAAATTATTTATGCATATTAAAATTATTTAAAGTATAATAAACAATATGCAAAGTACAATATATTAATTATTATATAATTTTAGACCATATGAAACATAAATGAAAATATATCTAACCAAATCTTTTATATAGATTATAACATAAGTAAACTAATATCAAAAATAAATATTAAAACATATAAAAAGTTAAATAATATTATATAAATCCCAAAATAAATATTCAAGTTGAGTAAATAATTAAATACATAATAAACGAGAAGAAGAGTTTGTGGGAATTATGTGTAAAATATAAGGACAAAAGTGACTCAGAAATATGATCATTAATTGATCTGAAAAATCTACCTGAAAAAGCGTTTTTTTTAAGCTCTAAATTTAAGCTTTAAAAAAATTATATTTTGGCTGCCAAAAAAGTCATATCTATTAAAAAAGTACTTTTTTTTTATTTTACAGCTAAACACTTATTTTTCTTTAACAAGGCTTTTGTGGTAAAAAAAATACTTATTGACCTCTCAAAGACATTAAATCTAAAAATTTTTAATTAAAGAAACTAACTCAAACCTTTTCAAATGATAAAAAAAGAATTACTGAGCTCAAACTGAGAATATACATAAGATAAGACGACCCAGAGATGCAAGGGAGCTTGAAGAGCCCATATATCCTTATAAGGCCCAAACTTGGTTATAGAATTGCTATTTTAATTTTTACTTCCCCCATTGAAAGCAATGGTTATGAGTCTTAATAGTTTTTTATTTAAACTCTAAATTAAATGTAAAAATTTTTAATGATATTTTAAAATTTATTTAATCTTTAATTTAGAGGCGTAATATTAGTTGATTTTTTAAAAAACTTATTTAATTTTTAAAGCATTGATTGAATTCCTAAATTGCAAGCCGAAAGGATACACCCCAATGGGCCCTCATAATCTCAAAATTTTGGTTTTGGTTATCTTATCCAAAGCGAGAGGATGGCCTAAGAGCATTCATCTTCCGCCATCACCTACCACTCTTCCCTATACACTTCCCCTTTCTGTCTTATCTTCTCCACTTTCCACTACTTACTCACCTTTCTTTATATGTCTTTTGTGATTTGTTGACAAATGTCTTTGAGTGGGCTTACTATGGCAGCTCTAATCCCATGCCACTGCTATTCATCTTTAGTCAACTCCGGACTCGTGAGTAAACCCATATTGCCCAGAAGCTACATTGGTTTCCCAGCCACAAACAGAGGTCATCTGGGTGGTTTTTGGCCTAGGCAGTCTCAGCTCAGATGTTCACTTAAGCTTCCCAGTGACTCTGGGACTCGTTGTGAGCAGGTAATGAGTGGTGTTTGTTGTATGTTATCTTTTTTTGTTGGGTTGGGAAAAGATCAGAGTTTTAAACATCAATTGGTTGCATTTAACTTCGTTGAAGGTGAAAGTTGTTTTCTTGCTGACTCTGGGTGATTATATAGGGAGCTAACTGTTGATGGGTCTCAATTACTAGCTTGAATGATCTTATTGTTGACTCTTTTTTTTTGCTCACTCTTTGGCAGAAAAAGAAGGCTTTTTCGTTGAAGGAGTGTGTGATTTCTATTGCTTTATCTGTTGGGTTGGTAACAGGAGTGCCTTCATTGGAGGGGCTACCTAATGCTTTTGCGGCTGGCCCTGCATTGCCTGATATCTCAGTGTTAATATCTGGGCCACCGATTAAGGACCCTAGAGCATTGTTAAGATATGCTTTGCCTATTGACAATAAAGCTATAAGGGAAGTACAAAAGCCGCTTGAAGATATCACAGATAGTCTCAAGATCGCAGGACTCAAGGCACTTGATTCAGTGGAGAGGGTAAGGACCTTCCACTCTTCATATCGCTTGGTGTTTCAATTTTATTCTCGCAATTTTATAGCACCATCTGTAGGCATTTTACTTCCCTGTGCGTAACAATTTGATTGGTTCATGTTCATTGACAATTCTTATTGTAAAATGTAGAATGTGCGGCAGGCGTCTAGAGCTTTTAAGCAGGGTAAGAGTTTGATTATCTCAGGCTTAGCTGAATCCAAGAAAGACGATGGTGTGGAACTGCTTGATAAACTGGAAGCTGGAATGGATGAACTTCAGCAGATTGTGGAGGATAGGAACAGGGATGCAGTAGCACCTAAACAAAAGGAGCTTCTTAATTACGTTGGAAGGTAAGTATCTCAGATGCATTTTTTTCTGGTTGAACTGTACTCATGGACATTTAGACAAAGTCTTGCCTTCTCATATGGGAACTGAGGATTGTAGGATCTGCTCTTCAACAAAATTTCGACTAATTTTCGTGAAATGTTTACTGTTTACCCTTTTAAGTTTTTTAAGTCCACCGTGCTTTTATAGCTTATCCCCTCGATTGCTTTTGGTGATGTACAAATATGAACTTTGCACCCTTTGTGCTGTCCCCGTTTCTGTCTAGGGCACAATCCTGAATTTGGTTCTGAACTCCGTCATGGGATTTATAGGTTTATAGCTTTAGTAACTCTGCAGTCACTTGAGGAGGCTGGCAAGAAATTAATGATTGTGAAAGTGAAACAGCTACAACGTTCTCATTATAGCTATCCTTTGTATTCCCATGTAGGGTATGGTTCAATGAGTCAGTATGTCATCTCATGGTTCTTTTGTGACTTTCATGTCACCCACATGTCAAATACAGATTGAGGAGTTAAAAAAAGTTAATCCTCATAGATAAACAATTCTCATACATACCCTTGTCATGACTGCAGCTGAGATCTTCCTGGGGCATTGGGTTTCTGCAGTGTTGAAGAGGATATGGTTGCTGAGTTCCCATATGAAGTGCCTGAAGAATACAAAAATATGCCTCTATTGAAGGGAAGAGCTGCGGTTGATATGAAGGTCAAGGTTAAAGACAATCCCAATGTAGATGAGTTTGTATTCCGCATTGTTCTAGATGGTTATAATGCTCCTGTAACGGCTGGGAATTTTTTGGATTTGGTAGAAAGGCACTTTTATGATGGCATGGAAATACAAAGAGGTAAACTTGTAGCAAGTTTTACTGTTCTTTTTTGAAGTTATTTTCTTATTCTATGCACTTGCTGTCCTACCACTCACAAATACTGATGTACAATGAGTAGTAAAAAAATATCAACCAATAGCTAAAACTGATAGAAACTAGGCAATATAGGCTGTTGAGTGTTGTTAGGCTGCTGTAATTTCAAACAAAGTCTGGATTTCAGCTTGGAAAGCTGGAATTTCATATTTGGTATAGTTGAGTTTTTAGGGTAGAACTAAGTATCACACTTTCTAATTGAAAACTCAAGTTTTTAGGAAAAAATCAGGTTGTTATTATTGAAGGGTTGGGTACAGCTAGAATAACATAACTTACTACTATTTCTTATTTAATAAGGTATCCTAGCATAAACTAAATCTCAGCCTTCAATGTCTTTGGTGTCACCTCAACTTCATCCCATTAAATTGAAACTTGTGATTGACTAAATTCTCCGAGACTTGTCTGAAGTTGGAAATTGATCTCCTTTCTATTTGACAAGAAACTTAAGCTCTTTTGCTAATTGGTCTCCTTTCTGTTTGGCAAGAAACCTATGCTCTTTTGCTTCAGTTCTCCCCAACTCATCTGAAGTTATCTACTCTCTTCTCCTGTTTCAAATAATGGAAAGATCGCATCCAATACACCTGGTGTCGCGATCACAACCAAACACCCTTTCCCAATCCTAAACCTCTGCTCCTCAATCAACAGTCCACCGACACAACTTTAATTGCCTAATAATGTGCACACTTAACAGTTTTATCCTCGGCATAAGGCCCTTCAGCCTCATTCTCCTCAATTTTTTATCATGTTTGTTTTTTTGTTTTTTTTTTGTGTTTCTGCAGCCTTTTGAAGTTTCTCTAAGATAGAATCTTCGTATGCTTTATAACCAGCACCAACAATTATCTTTGTTATCACCTCAACTCCACTCTTCTTCCCATCAAATTGAAGCTTGTGTTTGACTCATTTGCCCTCTTCTATTTCTTTTATACAGTCTAAGCTCTTTTGCTTCACACCCTCATTTTTCCATTGATAGTTGTCACAGTGCAATGCTACATTGCAGGCACACACATTGCCATCTTCTTCTGTTTATATGTCTCGTTCCCAAATTAGCACTCCTTTATATGGATGAATTCATCTGTTAATTTTTGTTACTGGACATGACTTTGGTGTAAATGGATTTATTGCAGCGGACGGATTTGTTGTTCAAACTGGAGATCCCGAAGGTCCAGCAGAAGGCTTTATTGATCCTAGTACAGAGAAAGTTAGGACAGTGCCGCTGGAAATCATGGTCAATGGGGAGAAGGCACCTTTTTATGGTGCAACTTTGGAAGTAAGCTCTCTCTCTCTCTCTACTTTTCTAGAGAAGTTTCAATTTCTGTTATATCATTTTTTTGCTTTACTTATTTTCATATTGCTGCTAATTTTTGTGTTGTTGCTGAACTTTTCCAATATGATATTTAATTTGTATCTCGACAGGAACTTGGTTTGTACAAGGCTCAAACAAAGCTTCCATTCAATGCATTTGGAACAATGGCCATGGCAAGAGATGTAAGACTTTTTTAAGTTTAAAAGTTTCCCAACTCTGAAATTGTTCGTTTTTAACTTTTTCTTTCATTTTTGGCAGGAGTTTGAGAACAACTCAGCTTCAAGCCAGGTCTTTTGGCTACTGAAAGAAAGTGAACTCACCCCTAGCAATGCAAACATTTTGGATGGTAGATATGCTGTATTTGGTTATATTACAGAAAATGAGGATTTGTTAGCTGATCTTAAGGTTGGTGATGTCATAGAATCTATGCAAGTTGTTTCTGGCTTGGAAAATTTAGTTAATCCAAGCTATAAGATTGCTGGCTAGACTTAACATACTTCACATGGCGGCGAATGTTAATCCATTGAATTTGACGGCATATGACGTTATGCGGCTTTTCAACTGTATGATTTGTTCCATGATTCTATAGACTGGATTTGGATAGCTTTTACAATTCAAGTTGAGAATGAATTATTTCTGATATTGCAGTCTTTTGCAATATTTCATTGTCGGTTTCTCAAGAATTATCAATTTTTTGATGAAATGTATCACTTGTTGAATAGAAACTCTTTATCTTAGTATCAGATAAGCATAAAAGGCCGGGGATTCTGTACTCTGGGTGTAAATAATGACATCAGGTTCATTACACAGAGTATAACTCCACCAAGCCCTCTCGTAAAAAATTCTGTGAATGGCTATCTAATCAGGATGAGCAGTTCTTACAAAACCATACATAAAGCATGAAAAAGAGTTACTGCAGATCACCACTTGAACAACAACCTTTGCAGCTTACTGTACCTGCATATGATTACTACTTGAAGTTTAGAACTCACAACTAAAATATCTTGAGCTTCATGTCATCGTTCCTTATGGCCCCCTACACTTTCGGAAACAGAAACAACCCTGAGGCTGGTCGTGAGGGATCATGCCTCCACCCTTGGACGTGTCGATTGCCTCTATCATCGATACAACCTCATCCATCTCTGGCCGCCTGTCAGGGTTGGCATCCCAGCATCGCTTCATTACATTTGCAAGAGAACTTGGGCAACAGCGAGGTATCTCTGGCCTGAGATTCTGTCATTTGAAATGATTGATCATTATGAATGTAATGAGTACTGCATTGAATGTTTGAGTGGAGCAGATCAGATTGAGATGAAGGTAAATTCGAGATGGAAAGCTTTGGTTCTAAACGTCATGAGCATAAGTTTCATAACCATACTTCATATTTAGATTGGAACAGGAAATGAAATTGTTTTGCAGTAACAAGAAACAATCTAACTTGCATATTCATCTACCTGTCGAACGACAGCTGAAGTTACTTCTGAAAAGCTGAGATCAGGATATGGCATGTCACAGCAATATATTTCCCACAAGCAGATGCCAAAACTGTACACATCACACTTTCTGTTATATGGATTGCCATTGAGAACCTGTCCCATCACCGATTACTGAGTATGAATTGGTGATTTGGAAATTGTATTTAGAGCTGAAAAGAAGCTACAATAACAGTATGAAAATAGGATAAGTACCTCTGGTGCCATGTATCCAAGTGTTCCAGTCTCTCCAGTCATGTCATTAGGATTCGATGCCTCAAGACGAGCGACCCCAAAGTCAGCTATTTTCACTGTACGTGTCTTGTCCAGAAGCATATTTTCTGTTTTAACATCTCTGTGGACAATCTTCTTGGAATGAAGATAGCTCAATCTGCAAGAATCCAAATGGCAGCATCATGTATAACCCAAATTCCATTCTATAATCTTGTGAGGATTTGTAAGTGTGGAAGAACTTTTACCCTCGTGCAAGATCTAGTGCCAGTTGAATAACCACTTTGAAGGCCAGTTTCTTTCTCCTGTTCTTTATAAGGTAAGATTTTAGAGCACCACCGGGACAATATTCGACAACAACACAGCAAACGTTATTTGGCATTCCAAAATGACCACCATTCTCGGTCTGTATATTTAATTCCGATGACCCCATTGTTGCTCCAATGAACTGCAAAAAAAAAAAAAAAAAGACTTTGACTGCAACGGAGAGAATTTGAAGAACAGCTAAACCAGCGTTTTAAAGGGTAAGTTTTTCAAGGAGAAAAGAACTTCATCAACCAACCCCATGATACTGTGATCCATATGCATCTAACGAAGGTCAAATTTCTTGGTGTATTCAAGAAAGTTTCAGTCTTTCTCAAATTCTTTGAAGGAAAATTTGAGAAGAACTGCAGTTTTCATGAAGAAGACAGAAGGAAAAGAAGAATGTAACCTCTTTCTGGGTCTACCTTAGTTACGTTTGGATGATCAAGCTTGTGCCATACAGCAACTTCCTGCGTAAAAGCTGCTCTAAGTGAAGCTATTTCTGCCTCAGACCTGTGTCCCTCCTCACCCCAATCAAGAAGTTTAACTGAGCAAAATGAAAGGTCATTTTCTTAGTATGCACCAAAATTTGGAAACAAGAACATAGCATCAGACCATAAGAGCCTTGGAATTTGGATACTGTAATTAGTCAAACACATAGCTTTCACTGTTGATGAAAAAGAAAAAAAGAGAAAGATATGAACACATGAGAAGATCACACAAAGAGGAAAAGCCATCAGTTCAGATGCTGAAGTGACCTGTCAACCTATCCATTCTCGTGAAAAGTCACGGATTTTGCAAGTGTAGATCTACATGAATTAGACATTTATCTATAGGAACAAAATGTTTGTTTCACACTGTTTTGTGAACCACAAAATTCACAGTTTGTTTTCCATGCAAGACATTCTGAGCCAACTGAACAATCTGCTTTCTAGGAAAACGCTTCCTAAAGTTTGAAAGCGAGTAAAAAGAAATAAATTTCCATTTCGTAATTGACAAACAGAAACTCTGCTTATAAGAAAGTGAAAACAGGAATGAAAATTACTGAGAGATGGTGCAGAACAGAATCCAGAAGACTAAAAGTTCTAACCAATCATTAGTAGGAATAACTAGGAAACTGCAAGCATGAAGAACTTAAAAGTTTCAATCTTTAAGAACAAACATGATAAAGTTTCACTTCTATACATTAATCCTAAATGGGTTCTATGCATTAATCAAAACGCATTGTTGTGAAAAAAAATACTAGCACTGCAAAACTGAAAAGAAAGCAAGTTCATGAATAGAAACAAGACATTTCATGAGTTGGGTTCTTAATCAGCCTCCACTAATAGGTAGCTTCAAAATGAATTATCAGGAAGAGAAGTAAAGATGAGAACTTGGTATATACCAGCAACATCTTGGCCATCATAAATGCCACGATGAACAGTACCAAAAGTGCCTCGAGCTATAACACTTTTAATGATGAGCTTGGAGGGATCAATCTCCCAGTCTTGCTTTGTTGTGGAGATCATGACATTGTTGGTGAGCCTTTGCAATCCTTGTCCACCTCCGTCACCTTCTTCTCCATCTTTCTTGCTCTTGTTCTTCTCCATTGTCCATGCTCTGCTCAGATGCCTGTGTAGCTGTTCATCCAAGCTTTTCAGATCTATCTGATCTGCTCTCACATACCCTCCTCCACTTTCACTCTTCTCTTTCATCTCTTCCTCTGTCTCTCTTTCTCTAGGTATCCTTGGTGTATGCTAATGAAGTACAAGCCGCTAGGACAAAGACCCTGTGGACCTCAGTGTGGTGGGTTCTGGTTTTCTGGAGACTTGACAAGTGTGATTGATGACTATAGTTTCATTCACGTTATATCTATCTATCTATCTGTCTATGCATATAACATCGCTGCTCTCTTGTGATATTGATGATGATGATGATCTTTTCTCATTTATGGCTTTCTGTTAAAGGTGGTATCTAGCGAACATTGCTGATAAGAGATGATGCCACTTCTAGTATATAGTACTCAACTGGCCTCCTCTCTCTTTCTCTCTCTGTATATGTCTCTGTCTCATCAGCTTTGTTGAATCAGTATCAGCCATGTGGGCACATGGATTTTGCCTGAACAAGACGTGTGTTGCTCTGACCCACCTCTTTCCTTTCTCTTCTTTCTTTAATTTATGAAACACCAACAACCTTTATCTCTCCCTCTCTTTTCTCATTACTGTCAAAATCTATCCTTTTTAATGGCTAACTGTTTCGAGTCTCAACTTGCTCTGCTTTCCCTTGATTATGGTTGGTACTTGAAAACAGTTACACATGGAACTGATTCTTTTTATTTAATATGGTCATCATCTTGTTTCTGTCAGCAAAACAGAGTAGACAAATTACATTTATATATGATTTTGCATAAATCCCATTCATCCTTTTTTGAATCAAAAGATATGTTCTTTCTCGTTTAGTATATATAAATCTTTTCTTGTTTGCTATTGGTTCCTACTAGTCTTAGAAGGTGGAGTTCCTGAAGAATTGTCAATGGCAATTAGTTTATCAGTCTCTGATATTGTTTAGTCTTTTTTCTGCTCAATCTGATCTTTTGGATTTGATTGAAACGTATCTTAGTAATGGATTGACTATTAGATGCCAAATTAAATAGTTAAAGAAATGCACTATAAATTCAGTGATATGCCAACATTCAAACGAAGAAACTTCTTTTTTTACGCCTAATCATTTGATTAATTATATTAAAAAGTTTAAAGTTTAAAAGGTTTCATTAATATTAATTTGTCATAGAATTGGTTAAAAACTAAAAAAAAATATTTTAAAAGCTTCAACTGGTATCAGACTATCATGAAATCGGTCAAAAAATAAAGAAAATTAAAAAATAATTAAAGAAAACTATTCTTTTTCGTTGAAAATTTTAAAATTTAATTTAAAAAAGAAATTATTGAATAAAAGTTAATCTGCTTATTTTGATTTATAAAACTAACTAATTTATAAAAATTGACCAATTAATTAATAAACTAATTGATTTTTAATAATAAAGATTATTAAATTGAATCAAACTGAAAAGTTAAAAACCGAACAAAAAAAATTAATCGAATCAAGTTCAACTTTTAAGAAATTGGTTTTTATATCACATGTGTAGGTCCATACAATTATTTTTTAAAATTTTTAGGTTACTCCAAGTCTAGAATTATTGATTTATTTTATTTTAATTTTTAATTAATTAAAATTATAAAATAGAAAGAAATTCAAGCTTGGTGTATTTTTCTTTTAAAAAAATTAAATCACATGTAACTAAACAACAAATAAATTATTATTAATAAATTGATTGATTGATTAATAATTTAAACCATTGTATTAAGCAAATAATTCTATTTTAAGTTGAGTAGAATATTTAATAAATTTTTATTTAGGTTGAGAATTAAAAAGAAAAATATTTTTTACCTATATAAATAACTTATGCTTGAATTAATATAACATTAATATTAATTACTTTATAAATATAAATTCAAGGGCACTTCATACACTAGCGACCTTATATACTATAACAAAATCAATAAAATGAAGCATAATTGGGTATAAAATGATTTTTGGTGATGAGTGCTTCATAAATATAAAAATACATAACGGAGATCTATATAATTTAAAGCGTGTTGAATAATTCTATAATCATACAATTTAAATCAAGACACGAGTTAAGTGAATAATTTAAATTTTGATTTAATTGAATGATTATAACAAATTAAATTAAAAATCAAAACATTAAAAACTTTATGCCATTCAAATTAATTTTTTTAAAATGTCTCCTCAACTAATTAAATTATCCTTAAAAAGTTTGGAAGCTCAATTTCGTAATATAAAAATAAATTATTCAAAATCTCAACCGTAAAAATTTTGAAGTATCTAACTTTTTGATTCGATTTACTTTAGTAATTCTTGTTGTTGTAAAAAACTGATTAATTTATTAATTAATTCGTCAATTTTTATAAATTAATATTCTTATAAACTAAAATTAATTAATTAATTTTTATTTAATAATATTTTTTAATAAAACTTCGAAATTTTTTATGGATAAAGATAATTTTTTTAATCATATTTTAATTTTATTTAATTTTTAACCAATTTTAAGATGATCTAATACTGATTGAAACTTTTAAATCTTAAACCTCTTATTTTACGGATTTAAATTTCAGTATAATTTTAAAACATTAATAAAAGCATAATTTTATATTACAAATTCTTGCAAATTTTGTATTATAGGGACAAAATTCCATAATTCTTGCACAATTTCTCCAAACCCCAATACAAGGAAGATGGTTGAAAGGAGAACTTCTGTTGTCTTTCACATGATGAAGCACCACTTTTGTTGCAACCCCATGAGCATACCCGTGAAGCTCTTACTTTTTGACTTGAGCAATCATCAAAAGAAGAGGTTATACGTATACACTCGAGGTTCACGAGGCCATAGTTTCAACAATGAACAAGTAGTCAAAGATATCAGACTTCAGCCTTTACTTTCCTGTTAAGTTTGGATATGTCATGGTCCCTTGTCCCCTCACATGAGTCAACACGACTCACATTACCAGACAACACTGCATCGAGATCACAAAAATATGGTCGAATACCAGATACCAAAGCTCAGTGATCTGATGATAAAAAAACATTTGTTACAAAAGAGCTAGTAACAAACAGTTCATGACGTATCAGAAGCATAACATAATTGTCTGCTCAATATCAGATTCTGAACACGAAATGATTGAGTTTTCCAAGTCTTATCCATCAAAAACCAAACTTTTGATACGAACCGTGTGTTGTTATCAACTTGTAGATGTGTCTTAAAAGAGTTTTCAGAAATATCTCATGCCAACATGTACAAGAACCATCATCATCATCACCGTCGTTATCATTGTCATCATCAATAGTAGCAAGGGCAATTACACACACCAAGCTTTGATAAACATGGAACCCATGTTCTAAGTCAAGCCTTTTTCTTCCTCAAATTGGACTACCTAAAAGAAACATCATCACTTTTGTTCTCCCTTTCCAAAACTTGCTAGTTGGCAGGCCATATGCCATGAGCAATTGTCACTTGGGACTTCATAATCTGATGTCAGACTCAAATCCAGGATATCCCACGGTAAGATATATGGCCGAGAACAGTAAATCTTCAAGTTCTTTTTCTCTTCTTTTTGGTAGGTAGGTTGCAAATGGAAAACATCTCAATGCTGCAAATGGTATGTTAGTTATGGTGGTTTTACTACGAAACATTAAATAGTTTCAATGCTGCAAGCTGGAGTTAGATTATAGTAATGTGTATTTCCACGTTGAAGCAAATAGTTTTGGACGTCCTGAAAATGAAGAGAAATGATAATGACACCAATTCAATATATATAGCCGAGCATTTACAAAAGAAGAGAGTAGGTAAGAAGTGCAGTATGGGGTATATGCTAGTCGCTTTACTACACAATTCAACAAGAATCCTATACCTTTGCTTAAACAAACTGGGAGCAAGTCCTTGGTTGGTGTTTCTAAGTTGAGGGAAAGCTAGGAAATAGAAGGAAAAATATCTAAATGATGCTTCTCTGTGGAACGGAAACTGAATTGTACTGCGTTGTGTGCCAATTACATCCTTAACTTTTCTTTTCAATATTAACAAGAGAAGGCACAGTCTACACAAGGAGAACCTCATACTCGTCGTTTCTTCTTCTCAGGTGTTCCATGTACTTGGGTCTTTATCCCATAAGTCTTCAACTGAAAGTTCTCAAAAGCCTCTGAGACAGCTGCTACCTGTAGAATGGGAGAGACGGATGTCACTGGCAGGACAGTAAAGTTGGGATATATAGCCAACCAAAACATAGGAATGTTAGAA
>JAOQMQ010000001.1:21865162-21876891 GCA_027563845.1 Erythroxylum subrotundum | reverse complement strand
AAATCCCAATATTTGTGAGATTGTTACAACAATATGATAAGATTAAATCCCTTTAACTTTAGGATAGAGATAGACTAAACAGATTTGTCCACTTCCGTAACGCTGCCGCAAACAGATTACACAATATTTAATGTGTGTTAATACGACTGTGTTTTTGGCTTAGCTTCTGATTTCTGCTTCTCACGTGTGTCTCACGTGTATTACTAAGACATAACTTTACTCTTCTGTTTCTGAGTCCAAGAGTCTTCCCTTTGTCTTTTTCAGTTTTTTGTGAGCTTCAGACATATACCCTTCACACACATTCACGATTCTTCATTTGTTGTATCTTCGTTGAAGATTGATGGAGAATTTGGTGAATATCACCTCATTGTCAATAGAGCTACCACTCCACTCCACGTTTTGACCAGCAAAATATCCTGTAGTTGGAGATGGAAGAACCTGAAAGAACGTAACCAGCAAACTAATTGATAACAAAAATAAAATTCTGCTGAATGCCCATCAGAAAACACGTCCATGTGATTTTAGTTCAGTACTTAAAACTTGTAATACTTACACTAGATGTAGAGAAAAATACAAGTGAGTCCAAGAGCTCTGTTGGGGTTAAACCAGTTGGAAATAAGGAGAAACAGGTGGAGGATAGAGTGGCAGTGAAGGAGGAGGGAATGATCTAAATTAAAAGACTAGAAAACCAACTGAATCATGAGATTAGTGATACAAAAATTCAAACCTAGAAGAGATTTGGTTTGGTGAACACTTTAGTTAGTGAAGATAAGTTCTATGTATTCAGATTTAGTTACGAGGAAATAGCACAGAAGGTGACCAATTTAGGCCCCTGGAATGTGTATGGTACACCTATGATCTTACTTTGAACATATGTTAAAAATATATTAGCAACACAACGATATATAGAGCTAACTAGGGGTTTCAAAGATGTAGGCTACGGTCAGACTTGGAGATTATCAATACAACTTGGGAGTTTTGGACCTGAAGTTCATAAGGTCACATTCACTTGGAACAATAAACAATCAGGAGAAGGATTGAAGTTCATAAGGTCACATTCACTTGGAACAATAAACAATCAGGAGAAGGATTCCTACAGAAGAAACTGGACAAAGCCTTGGTTAATGAAGCATGGTTAAAGCAACTATTAGAGAGCTATGCAATCTTTTATTGTCCGCTCTTCTCTGATCACTCGCCTATTGAAATACACCTAGGAATGGAGTTGTATGGAAGGAAGGCACCGATTATTTTTTTCAATTCCTTAATCGATCACCTAGAATTTACTGTGATAGTAAGACAAGGCATTCATAAGGAAGTTACTGGTACCTCATCGTTTCAATGTATGAGGAAATTGTAGTTTATTAAAGAAAGGCTGAAAGGAATATCAAGGAACAAATCTGACTCCATGAAGATGGATATGAGTGAAGCTATGAAAGTTCTTAAAAAATGTCAGGAAGATCTGGAAGCTGATCCAAAAATGTCAGGAAGATCTGGAAGCTGATCCAACTAACCCCATTAAGAAGGAAAGAGAGCAAGCTGAGTTGGTGAAATCTATGGAAGCAGTTAGTGCATATAATTATCAGTTGAGATAGAAGGAAAAAGTTCTTTAGCCACAAGAGGGGAACAAATGCTCAAAATTTTTGTTCAGCAAAATCCGTAAAAGAAGGAATCAAAACAGGATCATTGTAATTAAAGATAATGATGGCAACAACATAAAAGATGTAAATATTATCAAAGACAAAGCAATGGCATATTTTGGGGGCATTCAAGGCTTGATGTAAGAGGTAGATACTTTTCTAACAAAGCTAATAAGCTCAATTAAAGATTATGTTCAGATGCAATAGCATCAAGCTTTGATTAATGATGTTAAAATTGAAGAGACTAAGGAGACAATATTTTCCTTTAACCCGACAAAGCCCTAGGACCAGATGGATTTAATGCTAGACTTTTTCAAGCTACATAGGAAAACACTGGGAAAGTGATAATAAATGTAGTTAAGGAATTCTTCAAGGAGGGCATGATGCTCAAGGAAATGAACAAAACATATTTTTGCCTTGTCCCTAAGATTACAAACCCCTCTAGCTGTCATGATTATAGACCAATTGCATGTTATAATGTGATCTATATAATTTTCTCTAAAATCCTAGCCAACAGATTGAAGAATACTCTTACAAAATTCATAAATCGAAGGCAAGGTGCATACGTGACAATATATTGCTAGTGCAGGAGATTTTTAATGCTTACAATAGTAACAAATCTATCCAAGGATGTTCCATGAAGATTGATTTTTCTAAAGTGTACGATATGTTAAGCTGGAGTTTTGTAGTAGATACGCTAACCTATATAAGGTACCTAAGAAAATTTGTTGAATGCATAAAAGAATGTATAACCTCATTGTCTTTCCGTATGTTGATAAATGGAGAACCAACTAAGAATTTCATGGGAAGAAAGGGGCTCAGACAAGGTGAACCTGTTTCACCTTATTTATTTACCGTTAGGATGGAGATTCTACATAGAATCTTAGTGCTCAACATCCAAAAAGAATCAGGGTTTAAGTTCCATCATAGATATGACAGATTAAGAATACCATAATTGTCCTACGTAGATGACATGTTGCTATTTTGTAAAGCTTTCCCTAAATCTATTAAAGTGCTGATACAATCTCTAAAGGACTTCAAAAGAATCTCAGGTCTATGTTTTAACTATAACAAAAGTTGTTGCTTTGTGTCAATAGGTACAAAGATGGAGGTGAAGTAATACATTGAAGCAATGGGAATTCAAATCCAGCTAACTGCTTTTAAATATCTTGGAGTTCCAATCTCTTATAAGAAGCTCACATCAACACATTGTACCCACTAGTTCAGTCCATCCAAAGGAAGCTTTCATCTTGGTGCAACATGTTCCTATCTTATGGAGGAAGACTCACTATGGCATAAGAGGTGTTATCTAATTTGTATGTATACTGGTGCTCTCATCTACCTATCCCCAAAGGAGTGATAAAGAATCTGGATAAGTTGGTCAGAGACTTTATCTAGATTAGTCAAAACAGTAATAAGAAGATCTCAAAGGTGAATTGGTGCTGTGTATGTAAAACTAAGGAAAGAGGAGCACCAGATATCACGTCAGTAAAGAATATATGCAAGGCTAGCTCTAATGGCCAAAAACTTGTGGGAGCTATGCAAAAAAAAAAAATAAAAAAGGAGAACCTATAGGTGAAATGGATCAATTGTTACTATATAGAAAATAGTAGTATTTGTTCAATGAAGTATATCACCAAATATTCCTGGACATTTAAGCAAATTCTAAAGTCAAGGTGTCAAATGCAACCAATGATCACACACAAGATAGGCAATGGGAAACATACGGCCTTTTGGTTTGATAATTGGCATCCTATGAGCCCTCTATTCTTGAACAAAGTGTGTAAAGCATTAAAAACTATGATTCCAGCTAGAACTAAGTTTAATTGGTTCATTGAAAGAAACAGATGGGTATGGCTCCTTCACTCAGAGAGGAAAGAAAGTTATTACTAACATCTGGCCAAATTATATACCAGATGCTGAGAAGGAAGACAAAATTTCATGGAATCATGTCAAAAAAATTCTCCACAACCATTTACAAAACTATTCTTTCACCCCGACAAAATACATATGGGTGGTGTAAATGGGTTTGGAGTAAAGGAATTGCTCAAACTTAGTCTTTTATCTTGTGGGTAGCAGGACAGACTCAAAGTACAAGAATAGATAGACTATGTGTGCTGTGTGAATCATCTTTAGAGGACCATGATTACTTCTTCTTCCAGTTTAGGTTCTCGAGGAGCTTATAGAACAAGTATACATATAAAAGTGGAATACAAGTACAAATACAATTAAGTTGGAAGAGGTTATTTCGACTTATAAATTTAGGAATAAGAGGGACAAAGAGTTGACTATAGGAAGGAATGTTTATACTAGTGTATAAAATTTGGAAAGAGAGGAACGCCAGAATATTCAAACAATCAAAGAGAACTCAAGAAAACATATGGAATAAAGTTTTACTTTGGATAAGACCACTGGAATTAAGGTCCATGAATTAGAGACAAGATCAAAGACTACAAGCATATAAGGCATGAGTAATGGAAGTAGTACTAGTACAGAGCAACTAATAAGAGGAAGTTCTAAGAACTTACACGGAAAATCTAGGAACTCGCCCTTCTTGAGAGGCAAGACTGGGTGCCAACATGACTGGAATGAGTCTGCGAGAACCCACAAGGAGCATACTGGTGGAGGAGTTGTCTGGAGAAGATTAGATGACAATAATTACACAAAATTAGTGGAAATTTGGAAGCTTTCCGGAAGCAGTCGAGAGAAGAAGAACGGAGGTGAACCGAGGGAACATCGCGCAATATTCAAGCTGGGGGCTCTGAGATGGAAAGTTTATGTAAGGCAGAAACAATAGCGAAAGGATTCATGAAACAATATCAACATCACGCATGCTTAAAGGAGGCTTAGATTGGCGATGACATGATTTGATGATGCATGCATTGGGCGAACATAAGAGCTATCTACAGGAAAACCCCTAATTTGGCAAGTGAATCGGGGCTGGGACTGATGTACGAATTGAGCATGTAAAGAAGTGAAAAACGGTGCGTTGAATATTAGGTTGGTTAGATTAAATATTGCTAAAGTGTGTCCACTAGTTCCTGGCCGTAGCTTGATGGCGTGTCAAACCAGCAAAAATAAATTCCTACTCTAGAACACTTAAACGAGTAAAGTGGTGAATAGGGTCGAACCACAGAGACCAGTGAAGTAATTATCTATTTGTTCTCTTAAATTTGCTTGGTCTCTACTGAAAAGTTGAAAGCTTTGTTCTTTTATATTTGGTGGAAATTACGTTGTTTTTGTCACTTTTTGTCTCAAAGGGGGAGATATTAGTTGCTGTTATTTTGTTTGGATGGCTTGTTGCTGGTTTATGGCTGTTCTGATTTGTCACTTGAGGGGGAGCATCTAGTTTTGTTCTGTCAATGTCCAATTGCTGGTTTTGATGTTGAGACAAGAATGTCAAAAATGGGGGAGATTGTTAGGATTTATTTTCAATATATCCTATTTTCATTTTTATTTTTGACATTTTAATTGGACATGGAATTTTCCTAATAACCATTATTGATGTGCCTAAATTGGAATGTGGATTAGAATTGGACGTAAATTCCTAATTAGCATATCTTTTGAATGTTGAGTGCTTATCTAATATTATCTCTTTTTGCAAAGGATTTATGAAAGGCAATTTTTCAAAGTGGCGAGATTAAGGGGATTTTGCGGATTGCATCTTTGCTGAGGTGGCAGAGATTGTAGGTTTTGTTTTGTTGGTGCTGCGTAGACTCTAGTGTTGTTGATGTGAGAAACCGTGTGTGCATTTGTGCCTAGTAGCTGCTGCGTTGATGTTTCTTATCTCCTGATTGTGTGGTCTGTTGTGAGGCTTTATTGAGTGCAGCAATATACGACCATCAGTTTGACCATCAGCAAGCAGTTCATAGTGATATGCAGTTGACGTTGTTGCTGGATAATTTACATTGATTGATTGATGTTTGAAGCTTAAAGAAGACTTTGTTATAGATCAGTTCACATACTTTTGGTGCTGCTATTTGGCTTATTTGTGTTTAGTTTCAGAATTGGAATTGTTATCTTCTGGATTTTATCTGTCTTTGTTTTTGAAGTAGAAAGAGTTTGAAAAATCCACTGACGAGGTTAACACGAGTCGGTCGTGTTATTGGGCGTGAAAATCTTTCACGGGTAGTTAGGTTGTGGGTAAGTTACATAGATTGAGTCATACGGGGTTGGTCAATCTTTGTAATTTTTGTGAACTATAGTGGAAGAAAGTAATTTGGGTGAGGGCCCCGCAAACGTAGGCAAGTTGGCCGAACTGTGTTACCAAACGTCGGTGTTTTATTTTCTGGTGTTTTTCCTTCGCGATTATTAATTTACCTGTGCCGAAAAGTTTATTTTGGATAGTCTGCGAATTTATTGATAACTCAGTTATTTCAGTAGTTAAATGTAGTTATTGTGATTGTATATCAGGTTGATTTTCCATATTTAGTTCTGAGGCGGAATCAGTTTTGAACTTGTGTTTTTTTTTCCCTCTTGATTTGGAATGCTGTGACTGAGACTGTTGTTTTAATGTGAATGGGACAATGCAGGATGTTGGAGTCGTCGTATAGTTTGTTATTTGGGAAGCTTGCATTAAGGTGTCTTTTTGAAGATTACTTTGAAGAAGCGAGGCATTTTAGTACGAGAATTGTTGGCGCTCCTGTTCATGCTTTTCCCGCCTATTCGTTTTCTGTATATATTTTATTGTGGTTTTTTTTGCCAGCTCAGCTTGTACAAGTTAACTGCATATTTCAGCTCTATAAAAGGAGCTAGACAGTTCATTTTTTTTTCCGATGATTAGAAAATAAAATTGTTCTCTCGGTATGATGAGAGTTTAAGTTTGTGCTTACGTTCTTCTCTTGTCTTCTTCTAGATTCCAGGTTTTATCATGGTATCAAAGCGGTTACCAGGTTCTGCTCCTTTAACATTTTTTTGTTGCGTTTGATATTTGCTCTCTCGATTGTTTCACTTTTGATTCTGCGTCTTGGTTGATTGAAAGCCTTTCGAATATGTCCATTGAAGCCCATTCTCATTTTTCAACTGTCATTGATGTCAATAGTGAATTGTATATTCATAATTCTGATCATTCGGCTTATAGTCTTGCAACGCAAAAATTGACTGGTGATAATTACAATCAATGGCAACGATCTGCTGAGATTTCTCTGATTGCGAAGAATAAGCTAGGTTTTGTCAAAGGCACTTGTGTAAAGTCTGTAAATGAACCTGTTCAAGAGATGCAGTGGGAGCGGTGCAACAATTTAGTGATATCTTGGATTCTTCACTCCGTAGAATCAGATATTGGTAATAGTATTTTGAGTTTCAGATCTGCTGCTGACATCTAGTCTGAATTGAAGGAGAGATATGGACAGTCCAATGGTCCTCGACGTTATCAGGCACAGAAGGAGTTGATAGGTATCACTCAAGGTAATCAATCTGTGAGTAGTTATTATACATTGCTGAAGACGAAATGGGATGAGTATTTTGGTGTGGTTGAGTTACCAGTATGTAGTTCTTGTGGTGTGACTAATGTGTTGAATAAGTTTCTTGAGGATCAGCAGCTTCTACAGTTCCTCAAGGGATTTAATGATCATTTTAAAACGGCAAGAGGGAGTATATTGATGATGCAGCCCTTGCCTACGTTAAGTCAAGCATACAGGTTGATCTTGCAGGAGGAGAAACAGAGAGATTGTTAAATACCTCCTATTGTCTTGTCTGATGGAGTTGCTTTTGCTGCTGGATATCAGAAACATAAACATAATTTTTCTCAACCGAAGTATGGTAATAATGGTACTCAATTTCATGTTTCTGATAATAAGAATGTGGTGTTTGGCGTGACACCTAATAGTCGACGATCAAAGTATTTCTATGACTTCTGTAAGGTCTATGGACATTCCGTAGACAGATGTTTCAAACTACATCCTCCCACTGGGAATAGTACTAGACCTTGGGATAGGAGCAAGAGGCTGGTTGCTAATGTGCAGCCAGCTGTTCGTGATGTTGATGGACAACTAGCCGTGAGCGATGAGGTTGAAAATTCTAGGAGTTCAGCAGATTCTAGTCCAGGTTTGAGCCAAGAGATGTATGATCATCTTGTGCTTTTGCTGAACAAGTTTGGCCCAGCTGGAGGTCAGTCTTCGGGTGCTGATATCGGTGATTCCACTGGTTCCTCTGCTTTCTTTGCAGGTAAAAGTCTTTGTCTCTTTAGTCATTATTTTAACCCTATTTGGATCGTTGACAGTGGTGCAACTGACCACATTGCCTCTAGCCTTCATTTGTTTCAAAACTTTCAGAAATTGCATAAACCTTTTCATATTACTTTACCTACTGGTAAGAAAGCCTTAGTAGCTCATATTGGCAGTGTGCAGATTCATCCAAATTTAATTCTGACCGATTGTTTACATGTTCCTGACTTCGAATACAACTTGATTTCTGTTCAAAAGTTGTGTGTTCAGTATCATACTAGCATTATGTTTACCCATTCTCATTGCCTTATTCAGGAACAAGCAATGAGGCCTCTGGTGCTTGGTAAAGAGCAAGGTGGACTTTACTTTGTGATTGAGAAACCTGCCATTAGTACTCTTATTTCTTCAGACACCATTTCTTGTAATAGTCCTAGCTTTTTTCCTCCTGTTCATAGCGTGAATAATGCTTCTTGTAATACACTGTATACCCAGCTTTGGCACTGTAGACTTGGACATCTTCCTATTGATCGGTTGAAATTGATTCATGATCTGCCTTGTACTGAGAAACTTGTACATGACTCTGTTATCTGTCAAATTTGTCCTAAGGCCAGATTTTCTAGATTGCCTTTTCCTCACAATAACATTAAAACTAAAGCTGTTTTTGAGATGGTTCATGTGGATTTGTGGGGACCATATTCTCATGCTACTTACAATGGCCATAAGTACTTTATCACTATTGTGGATGATTTTTCTCGATGTACTTGGGTCCATTTGTTATCCAGTAAGAGTTCTGTTTTGCTTATTCTCAAGTCTTTTATTGCCTATGTTGAAACTCAGTTTCATACTTCTGTCCAAATCATCCGAAGTGACAATGGATTGGAATTTTGTTCTAAACTTGCCACGGATTTTTATTCTTTCAAAGGCATTTTACACCAGACTTCTTGTGTTCACACCCCTCAACAGAATGGTATTGTTGAGCATAAACACCGACATTTGTTGGAATGTGCACGTGCCTTATTTTTTCAGGCTAATTTACCTATTGGATATTGTGGTGATGCCCTTCTTACGGCTTGTTACCTTATTAATCGATTCCCCCTTTCTACGCTACACAACAGAACTCCCTTTGAACTCCTTCATAAAGCTCCACCTGCGTATGCCCACTTGCGTTCTTATGGTTGCCTCTGTTTTGCGTCTACTCATTCTTTCTCTCGCACCAAATTTTCTCCTCGGGCTATCCCTTGTGTTTTCCTTGGTTATCCGTTTGGGCAGACAGCTTATAAGCTGTTAAATTTGGAGACAAGGCGTGTCTTTACTAGTTGGGATGTCAAATTTCATGATCAATTTTTCCCTTTTCATTCTTCTGTTTCTTCCTCTGTTGATTCTGTTCTTCCTATTCCCCCATCTGACTATTCCCATATTTTCTTTCCTGCTTCTACTCCTGATCTATCTTCGTGTTCTTCCCCTCATCCTATTGACTCTATTTTTTCGCCTTTTCATCCCCTTTCCTCTCCTTCTGTGTCTTCGTCTTC
The DNA here is from genome assembly GCA_027563845.1 of Erythroxylum subrotundum. NCBI lineage: Eukaryota > Viridiplantae > Streptophyta > Magnoliopsida > Malpighiales > Erythroxylaceae > Erythroxylum > Erythroxylum subrotundum. The sequence goes on along the minus strand of JAOQMQ010000001.1, from coordinate 21,867,561 downwards.
TCCACCTACGTCTGGTTCTTCAGCTTCACCTCCTCCTCTCTCTCCTGTTTTACGTAGGTCCACCAGGATTACTCAACCACCTCGGTAATTAAACGATTATGTGTGTAATGCTAGTTCTGTTTCCTCTTATCCCCTTGTTGCTTTTACTGCTTTACCTTCTTCTCAACAGCATGCTCTTACTGCTTTTGCCCATTACTCTGAACCTAAGTCCTATCATGAGGCTGTTACTGATCCACTTTGGGTTGATGCAATGAATAAGGAGATTTTGGCTTTACAGGCAAACAATACTTGGTTGTTGACTGAATTACCGCCAGGTAAGAAAGCAGTTGGTACTAAATGGGTGTACAAGGTGAAGCTCAAGTCTGATGGATCCTTAGAACGTTACAAGGCCAAGTTAGTTATTCAGGGCAATCATCAACGACTTGGTGTTGATTACACTGAGACGTTCTCACCTGTGGTCAAGATGACTACTATCCGTTGTGTTCTCGCATTAGCCGTCAGCAAGAAGTGGTCTGTTTATCAGCTTGATATCAATAATGCCTTTCTTCATGGTGATTTGCATGAAGAAGTGTACATGAAGCTGCCGCTTGGGCTTCCTAATCCTGAGAACAAGGTATGTCGGTTGTTGAAATCCCTGTATGGGCTCAAACAGGCTAGCCGCCAATGGTACTCTAAGTTGTCTACTGCGCTTTTGCATCTTGGTTTTGTGTCCTCCAAACATGACTACAGTTTGTTCCTTAAGAAGTCTTCTGCGCAGATCACTATTGTTGCTGTCTATGTGGATGATATTATTGTCACTGGCTCTGATGTGTCTGAAATTGAAGCTTTGAAGTCTTATCTTGATCAACAATTCACTATTAAGGATCTAGGCATTTTACACTATTTTTTGGGTCTGGAAATCTCGTATCTTCCTCATGGTCTGGTGCTTTCTCAGAAGAAGTTTACTCATAACCTTTTAAAAGATCAGAATATGCTTTCTTGTCAGCCTGCCCCTACTCCTCTTCCTTTGAATCTTAAGCTTGGTCGTACCAGTGGCACTCCTCTGGCTGATCCTACTGTCTACTGGTCGCTTATTGGCAAGTTAAATTTTCTGACCAACACTTGCCCTGATCTTTCGTACGCTGTTCAAACTCTCAGTCAATATATGCAGCATCCGCATACCGAGCATTTGGCAGCTGTCTTTCATGTCCTTCGTTATCTCCGTGCTTCTCTGGGCGATGGTATTCTCTTCAGTGGTTCTGGTTCTCTCCATCTTCACGCCTATTGTGACTCTGATTGGGCCTCTTGTCCTACCACTCGCCGTTCTGTTTCTAGTTATCTTGTTAAGTTTGGTGCCTCGCCTCTAAGCTGGAAGTCGAAGAAGCAGACCACTGTTGCCCGGTCTTCGGCTGAGGCCGAATTTCGCGCTATGTCCCAAGCTTCTGCTGAGCTCACCTGGATTGTTCGGTTGTTGGAAGAACTTGGGGTGTCTGACTTAACCCCTGTCACCTTGCATTGTGATAATCAATCTGCTTTGCACATTGCTAGGAATCCTGTCTTTCATGAGCGGACCAAGCATATCGAACTTGACTGCCATTTTACCAGGGAAAAGGTTTTGGAAGGATTGTTGCAGCTTGCTTATGTGCCTACGTCGCATCAGATTGCTGATGTTTTAACAAAGGTTCTGCCTTCCCAGCAGTTTCGGCATCTTTTGTCCAAGCTGGGGATGTTTCGCTCACCTCCTCCAGCTTGAGGGGGGGTGTTGGCGCTCCTATTCATGCTTTTCCCGCCTATTCGTTTTCTGTATATATTTTATTGTTGTTTTTTTTGCCAGCTCAGCTTGTACAAGTTAACTGCATATTTCAGCTCTATAAAAGGAGCTAGACAGTTCATTTTTTCCGATGATGAGAAAATAAAATTGTGCTCTCGGTATGATGAGAGTTTAAGTTTGTGCTTGCGTTCTTCTCTTGTCTTCTTCCAGATTCCAGGTTTTATCAAGAATTATGTTAAAGCCAATTGATGATCCTCACGTTGATTTGATTGCAACAGTATCCATGATAGTTCATTTTTTCTTGTGTTTAGATACTTTGTATATGTTGTATTTGAATTGAGTTTGCCTATTTTCTCAAGTCAACAAGATCGAGAAGTTAATCGAGGAACAGTTATCTTTTCACTTAACGTACCAGGTTTCAGGTCCATTAGATCATAAGCCAGAGGAGAATATTGTGGGTGCTTTTTCCGGTGGCAAAGGTACTTTAAGATACCATTTGCTTTGTGTGATAAATATCATTAGAGAAAGTCATACAATGTGTAATGAAGCAATGCTTGGCCTCTCTTTGTATGGGCAGTGATGTGGACGACCCTCATACATTCATGGACCTATTTGTATCCAACACTGACCCGTGAGTAGAATTATCCCT
>JAOQMQ010000001.1:21777100-21788657 GCA_027563845.1 Erythroxylum subrotundum | reverse complement strand
AAGTTATTTATTATAATTTCAAGTTGAAGTTTCAGAATTAAAATTTCTTTATAATTATACTTAAATAAAATTTTAATTTTTAAAGTTCTAATAAAAATTGAAATAAATTAAATCAATGGTATTATTTTTAAATAAAAAATAAATTAGTGAAGCTTAAATCTTAATTAAGAGTAAACAAAATTGATATGATTCTTTTCACTTAGTTGGAAACTTGACTTGTCAGCCACTCTACATTAAAGTCTTCTGAACCACAAATGTTGTCTCGAAGTTTAATGGGAATTGACTATTTTGCATAGTAAAACTCACGTTCATGTCAATAATTTTCACGTAAACTAAGACTATGTAGATAATTTTTAAGTGACGATGGATATTTCCGGTTGAAACAAATCAATTTTGGAAGAATATGTAGTTTTTAATCCCTTAATTTCCATTTTCATTAAATCAAATTTAAAAAGAATTACCTCAAATTTTCTTAAAGTTGATAATGAAATAATAAAACACACACTTGATAAATAATATAAAAATTAAAAAACTGTTTTATAGTAAAAGACCAATAATAACTCTTACTTACAATGCGTATCTTTCTTATCTCAACCACCCAATCCTTAAAATTAAAATATAGAAAATCTTTAATCCCCATATTAAAATTGAAATTTAACTTATTTTATCAACTAAGTCTTGAACTCAACATAATTTTATGTGATTTGGGTTTCATATACTCTTTTAAGTGATAGAATAAGTGACAGAACCATTGGTCGAGGCTTAGATTAATTACCTGTTTTGAATTCCCTAAGTTTATGATAGTAACCTAATTTTGGGAAAGAGGAATTTCTCCTAAACTTGCAAGAGAAGAGAACTAAGAAAATTGAAAAAAAAAGGATTATGATTGTTTACCCACTTAAAAATAAAATGTGTAAGAAAAATACAATCTTAAGAATTTTGCATAAAATAATATCTAAAAGTTGATGAGAGAGACGCTCTAACATTCTATAAAACCCTTCCTATTTTACCTTTATAACCCTTTACCACAAAAGGAAGCCCACCCTATCATCCTATATCTCACTTGATATTCTAGCCTGGGAGTTACTGTCACAGGGACTGTGAAGAAAAACATAAGATTCTTCAAAAATCAACACTCAAACACTACAGATCTAGAAGACAGAAGAGAAAAATCAAAGGTGAAAGAAAAGGGGATGTCTGAAGCTACGAAAAGAAGAGACTCTGGAACCTTCAAAATGAAGTCAGAAGAGTTAAGTTAACACTAAGTCAAATGCATGTGAGGCCCACGTGGAGTAGTCAGAAGCATAGCCAAAACGCAAACACAATGGATAGCCTCAAAACGCATAGCACAAGGGAAATTCATGAATAAAACGTAGCACTTCATTAAGTTCAATTATACAAGGCAGATAGAGTCACGTGAAAGGCAAGCATATACATTTGACTTAGTTGAAACTCATCCGAAGGCAGCAATTATGTAAAAACCTATATAAGTAACCAAGCCTCAAGCATTCAAGACACAGAAAATTACCAATATACAATCAAGTCCATTAAGTTTACATTTTGTATTTTCAAGTGAGGAAATAGAGAGTGCTAGAGTACATTACAGTGGGTACTAGAGAGTTTTTTGGGAAAACTCTTGCAGGTGTCATTGACACTCAATCTCTTGTATTTTTCTTAGTAAAACTCCGATGTGTGTGATTGATCCTTGGACGTAGATAGCTTTGTGCTATCGAACCAAGTAAACTCTGTGCACCTTCTTTATTTTCTTACAATCTTCCATCTCTGCAAAATCAAATCCAAGCAAATTATCATCAGTTCAGAAAGTTATTATACAGAAATAACACAAAGATTTCTATCATATTGGTATCAGAGCCACTTAAAGTTTCTGCCCAAATTGATAGCAAAGAATCCATTAAGCAAGCTCAAGCACAAGTCTTTACAAAGATCCTATAAGATGGTGGGAAAAGAGATGGAAGTATTCACCGGAAAGGAGGATTTTGCAATCTGGAAATTACAGATGAAAGCACTCCTTGAATCCTATGAGTGCTTTGGAGCCATAGATGCAACATACGAAGATGAACAAGATCCCATAAAGAACCTCAAGAAAGCAAGATTAGCACATTGCAAGCTAATGTTGCGTCTTTCACTAATTGTCATCAGAAAGGTGAAAGATTGCAACACAACAAAAATGCTATGGGATAAACTGGATAAGATTTACTCAAAAAGGTGCTTACCTAACAAGATGACGATGCTGCACAATCTTGCCAACTTCAAGATGAATACAACATTAACTTTAGAAGACAATCTAGATTACTTCTTCAAATTAATTCAAGATCTTGAAGCTACTGGAGAGATTATTTCTGAAGAACACCAAGCAGTGGTGATTTTAAAGTCCCTACCACAGGAGTATAATGCATTCAGAAAGTTGGTGAAGCATGCTAGTGGTGATGCTCTAACTGTAAAGAGGGTTCTTGACTCTTTGATGAAGTGATAGACAATAATCACTTTAAGAAGGAACCGGAAGTGATGTTCTTGGAAAACAAGTTCGAGAACAAATCAACTCAACATGGCTCAAAGAAAGGTGGGAAGAAAACTAAAAGAAAGGGCAAACAGAAGAAGATTGATGATGACAAGAAAAAGGATAAAGCCAAAGGTAAGAAATGTTTTTACTGTGATAAAATTGGCTATTTTGCTAGAGACTGCAGGAAGAAAAAGAAGGATAAAGAAGAAGAGAAGGCAGATGCTGGAAATGTTGAGAAGCTTGAAGAAACTAGTGAAGATGAGATCCTTGCACTGACAGCTGAAGCAGATGAGCCAACAACAGATTGGATTATAGACTCTGGCTGTACAATGCATGTAACTTCCCACAGAGAGTGGTTTTCTAAGTTTGAAAACTTGTCAGCTAAGGTAAGGATGGCTGATGCAGGGAAGCAAGATATTAAGAGCATTGACAATGTTTCCATCAAGATGCATGATGGAAAGAGAAGGACATTGAGCAATGTGAGATATGCCCCTGGAATAAGAAGGAATCTCCTATCCGAAAGTGTCTTTGACAAGCAAGGATACAAAATAAAGTCCAAGGATGGTTTAAGAGAAATCATTAAGGATGGAAAGGTGGTAATAAGGGCAATAGAGAGAGGAGGCCTATACTATGTTGTAGGAACCACATAAATTAACCTAACAGTAGAAGAAAAGGAGCTGAACTCAACAATCCTATGGCATGTAAGATTAGGACATGCAGGAAACAAGAGTCTCAAACACCTTGAGCAACAAAGGATGCTGCCTAATGCTACTGTGAAAAGAATTGAGTTCTGTGAAGGATGTATCCTAGGGAAACATCACAGAAACTCCTTTCCCAAAAATTGCAAAGAGAGCCACCAGCAACATGGAGTATGCTCACAGTGACTTATGGGGGGCCAGCACAAACTCAAACCATGGGAGGAAAGAGATACTTCATGTCTATCATTGATGACAAATCCAGAAAATGCTAGATTAATCTCCTAGAAACCAAAGATGAAGCACTAGAAGCATTCATCAAATGACATACACTGATGGAGAACCAAACTGGGAAAAGGCTGAAGTGTTTGAGGACAGACAATGGCTTGGAGTTCTGCAACAAGGAGTTTGATGACTACTGTGAAAAGAAAGGGATTCAAAGGCATAAAACAGTTAAAGCTACTCCTCAATAGAATGGAGTAGCAGAAAGGCTGAATAGGACACTCCTAGAGAAGACAAGATACATGCTGCTGTCTTCAGGCCTATCCCAAGCACTACGGTGAGAAGCCATAAAGACAGCAGCATACCTAATAAACAGACTGCCTACATCAGCAAATGAATATCAGACTCCTGAAGAGGTATGGACTGGAACTAAACCCAATTTGACTAACTTAAGACCTTTGGATGCAGTGCTTACATCCACCAAACAGAAGGAAAGTTAGAACCTAGAGCCATCAAAGGAGTGTTTCTAGGATATCCTAAAGGCACAAAAGGGTATAAAGTTCTAATCCTACAGCCAAGAGTTCACAAAACTCAAATAAGCAGAGATGTGGTGTTCAGGGAAACTGAATTCCTACTGCTGAAGCAGAAAGATGGAGGAATGCAGGTTCAGGAAAGTGTCCTACAGTAGCTGGGATCAAACAACAGCTTGACTCCCTTTTATGTCCCACCCTCCACATATGAGGGAGGAGAAACAGAACCAGCTGCTGAACAGCCTACAGAAGCAGTAGAAGAAAGACAGGGTTCCATTTCTAACCATCAGGAGGGAACAGAACAAGAAGAAGGAGAAACTGAAGTTCAAACCCCTTTATAAGACTATCAACTAGTTAGAGATAGAGAACCAAGATAGGTAATACCAAACAGAAGGTATTTAGATACTAACCTAGTTGAATATGCTTGTTTAGTTGTAGAAACAATTGAATACGAAGCATCAAAAACCTATGAGAAAGCTATGGAGAGGGCTGATGCAAATCACTGGAAAGAGGCTTGCCTAAGGGAATACTCTTTATTAATGAAGAATGAGACTTGGAAGCTAGTTCCCAAGCCACCCAATGCTAAGGTGATTGAGCGCAAGTGGATATTCAAACTTAAGGATGGAGTGACAGAAGTTGATCCTAAAACTTGCAAGGCAAGACTAGTTGCAAAAGGCTTTAGGCAAAGGGAAGGAGTAGACTACAAGGAAATCTTTTCTCCAATGGTCAAGTTTAAAACAGTATGGATAATTTTGACCCTAGCAACATTGAATGATTAGGAAATACATCAGATGGATATAAGGACAACCTTCCTATATAGAAGACTAGAGGAAACTATCTATATGAAGCAACCCACTGGCTTCATAGATAAGCAGAAACCAGATCATGGGTGCTTGCTAGAAAAGTCTCTTTATGGCCTAAAGCAAGCTCCTAGGCAATGGAATAAGAAGTTCCATGAGGTGGTGACAGAATTAAGGTTTAAAAGGAGTGCCTATGATTACTGTCTATACTACAAAGACTTAGAGAAAGAGGAAGTGGTCTACATGCTGGTGTATGTTGATGATTTAATCATTACAGGAAAGATGATGAAGAAAATTCAAGAAATGAAAGATGCTTTGAAGAAGTCTTTTGACATGAAAGACCTAGGGAGAGCTAAAAAGCTACTGGAAACGCAAATCATAAGGAATGAAACTAAAGGGAAACTATGGTTGATACAAAGGGACTACATTAGGAAAGTCTTATGCAAGTTCAACATGGAAGACTCTAAACCAAACCTAGCTCCAATTGCTACACACTTACAGCTGACAGCTGATAAGAGTCCAGCAACAAAAGCAGAAAGAGAACACATGCGAAAATATCCTTATGTTGTAGGTATAGGCTGTATTATGTATATTATGATTTGTACTAGACCTGACTTAGCACATGCAATCAGCCTACTTAGCAGATTCATGTCTAATCCAGGTCTAGAACATTGGTCTGGTTTTAAGATAGTACTCAGATATCTAAAGGGGACCCTAAACCATGGATAATGTTTTTCTAAGTCTAACCTAGGAATGCATAAACATATGAATTTAAATGGCTATGTAGATGCAGACTATACAGCAGACAAGGACACACGCAAATCTTTATCAGCATACTACTTTACACTATCAGGCAATATAGTAAGCTAGAAAGTACAACAAGCAGTGGTGTCTCTATCTACTACAAAAGCAGAATTTTACGCAATCACAGAAGGCCTAAAAGAGCTAATATGGCTTAAGGGACTACTATCAGAAATCAAAGTACAAATAACAGAGGCAGCTATACACACAGATAGTCAAAGTGCGATTTACCTCAGTAAGGACCCAGTCCTACATGAGAGGTTGAAGCACATATACGTTCGACTCCACTTCATCAGAGATAAGGTCAACAGTAGAGAAGTCGACCTGAGAAAAATAAAAGGAGAACAAAACCCATCAGATTTTGGAACAAAAGTCGTTCCAATAAAGAAATTCATTTTCTGTATAGAGTTTCTACCGATAAATGAAGCACCTTGAAAGAAAAAAGGAGGATTTACCCGTCAATCTCACAACACCGGAAGAAAAAATAGGGATTCGAATTTTTTCTAGGTTTCGAATTTCAGAAATTGACCACGAATCGAAAGATTGAGTGAGGGTTTTTGAAGAAGGAGGGAAGAATGTGAAGAAAAACATAAGATTCTTCAAAAATCAACACTCAAACACTACAGATCTAGAAGACAGAAGAGAAAAATCAAAGGTGAAAGAAAAGGGGATGTCTGAAGCTACAAAGAGAAGAGACTTTGGAACCTTCGAAATGAAGTCAGAAGAGTTAAGCTAACACTAAGTCAAATGCATGTGAGGCCCACTTGGAGTAGTCAAAAGCATAGCCAAAACACAGACACAATGGATAGCCTCAAAACGCATAGCACAAGGGAAAACTTCATGAATAAAATGCAGCACTTCATTAAGTTCAATTATACAAGGCAGATGGAGTCACGTGAAAGGCAAGCATATACATTTGACTTAGTCAAAACTCATCCGAAGGCAGAAGTTATGTAAAAACCTATATAAGTAACTAAGCCTCAAGCATTCAAGACACAGAAAAATTACCAATATACAATCAAGTCCATTGAGTTTACATTCTGTATTTTCAAGTGAGGAAATATAGAGTGCTAGAGTACATTACAGTGGGTACTAGACAGTTTTTTGGGGAAAACTCTTGCAGGTGTCATTGAACACTCAATCTCTTGTATTTTTCTTAGTAAAACTCCGGTGTGTGTGATTGATCCTTGGATGTAGATAGCTTTGTGCTATCAAACCAAGTAAACTCTGTGCATCTTCTTTATTTTCTTGCAATCTTCCATCTCTACAAAATCAAATCCAAGCAAATTATCATCAGTTCAGAAAGTTATTATACAAAAATAACACAAAGATTTCTAACAGTAACTAAATGACCACTCCTCTCGAATCACAGACACCAGTCTCCTTAATCGTTGGATCCATAACCAACAAGCCTGAAACTACCAGACATTAAAAATCCAACATCTTCAACAACTCTACCAATACCAATCTTCACTCACCCTTCTTTAAACTACAAGCTAGCAACTTTGAGAAGACAGATTTCCCTCCACTAGTAGGAGCCAAGAAGCTGACGAATTAACCTTTAATGACAATAGAACATATATCAAAGTAGAATTGGTGCAAAGTGGTAGGTGACCTAGACTCACTTGGGAAGCTACAATATATAGAACATGTTAGTTTCAGACCAATTTTACCACCTACTGAAGTACTTTAGCTAGGAGGAAAGAAGTGGCAAGCAGCTATTTTGGGTGTCTTTGTGGATAAAAGGCCAACTTTCCCAGTGGTCCAAGGATGGGCCAACCAAATGTGAAAGAGATTTGGTTCGGTGAACACTTCAATTTGTGAAGATGAGTTCTATGTATTCAGATTTAGTTTTAAGGAAATGGCACAAAAGGTGACCAATTTATGCTCCTAGCATGTGTATGGTAGACCTATGATAATTAAGAGATGGAGATTAGGGGTTTCTCTTGATGGAAACAAACTGGTTACTTTACCAGTATGGGATAATATGCATAAAGTACCATTGAAGTATTGGTCAGCTGTAGGATTAGCCAGTGCTATTGGTAGAACCATAAGTTTAGATAAGAATACTATTGCACTGAGGGGGATAGGTTTTACTAGAGTTTGTTTGGAGGTTGGACTGGAAAAGAAGCTACTTGAGGTGGTTAATATTATATGGGGTGAGTGGCATGCTGGTGGAGGATGAAATTAGGATGATTTACTCTTGGAGGCTAATGAAGAAAGGGACAGTGAAGATGTGGAAACCTAAGAATAAGGTGGGAGATGTTTCTAAGGAGATAAATAAGGCCAACTCATATTCAAGTGCTAAATTACATATTGAAGGAAGATCTGGGCAAGGAAATGAGGAGAATCGCAATGAGTCTAATAGTCAGGGAAGCAATAGTTAGGTAACAACGAAAGAGAAGGAAGGAAGAGAAGAAAAAAAAAGGAATCAGATGTAGAGGAGGAAAGATCTAAAGGAACTCCTAAGATTATATATAGTGAGGCCAATGGAATTAAAGGTCCCCTAGGTGACAAGGAGAAAGTGGTCAACTCTTTCTTAGCAACTGAAGATGGGGTGAATAAAAAAAGGAAGAAACAGTAAATACTATAGAGGACAAAGAGAATAAGATGTTGGAAGATGAAAGTAACTTGACTACTTCTGGAACTAGCAATGGCTTTATCAACATATTAGGTGTTATCTAATCTGTAAGTATATTGGTGCTCTCATCTACCTATCCTTAAAGAAGTGACAAAGACTTTAGATAAGTTGATCAGAGACTTTATCTGGAGTAGTCAATACAATAATAAGAAGATCTCAAAAGTGAATTGGAGTAGTGTATATCAACCTAAGGAAAGAGGGGGATTGGGTATCACTTTAGTAAAGAATATATGTAAAGCTCTAATGGCAAAAACTTGTGGATATGAAAAGAAAAGGAGAAATTATGGGTGAAATGGATCAATTGCTACTATGTAAAAATTTTTAGCATTTGGTCAATGGAGTATATCACCAAATATTCCTGGACATTTAAGCAAATTGTAAAGTCATGGTGTCAAATACAACCAATAATCACACAAAAGATAGGCAATAAGAAACATATTACATTCTGGATTGATAATTGGCATCCTATGAGTCCTCTATTCTTGAACAGAGAGTGTATGAGAGTGTATAACATTAAAAACTGATTCCAGCTAGAACTAAGGTTAATTGGTTAATTGAAAGAAACTAATGGGTATGGTTCCTTCACTTAGAGAGGAAAGGACATCATTACTAACAATTGGCCAAATTATATATCAGATGCAAAGGAAGACAAATTTTTATGGAATCATGCAGACAAATTCTCCATAGCCATTTACAAAACTATTCTTTCACCCCACAAACTACATATGGGTGGTGTAAACGGGTTTGGAGTAAAGGATTTGCTCCAACTTAGTCCAACTTGTAGTTAGCAGTGTTGGAAAGACTCCCAACAAAGGGCAGACAACTCAAAGTACCAGGAATAGATAAACTATATGTGCTGTGTGAAGAGGACCATAATCACTTATTCTTCCAGTGTATGTTCTCGAGGAGTTTATAGAGCGAGTATACACATAAAAGTGGAATAAAAGTAAAAACACAGTCAAGCTAGAAAGGAACATTTGAGGTTATATCGACTTAAAAAGTTAGGAATAAAAGGGACAGAGAGTTGACTATAGGAAGGATGGGTATACTGGTGTCTAACATTTGGAAAGAGAGGAATGGTAGAATATTCAGACAATCAAAGAGAATACAAGAAGACATATGGAATAAAGTTTCACTCTAGATAAGACTACTGGAATTAAGGTCCATGAATCAAAGACAAGGTCAAATACTATAAGCATATAAGGCATTAGTAATGGAAATACTACTAGAGCAGAGCAGCTAAAAAGAGGAAGTTTGAAGAACTTATGTGGAAAATCTGGGAACCTGCCCTTCTTGAGAGGTGAGACTGGTGCCAACATGATTGGAATGAGTGTGCGACCATAATAAGATTAGGTGACCATAATAGGTACAAAAAATTAAAGAAAAGTTGGAAGCTTCTCGGAAGTAGTCAGAGAAGAAGAATGGAGGTGAATCGAGGGAACATCGCGCAACAATCAAGCTAGGGGCTCTGAGATGGAAAGTTTATGTAAGGGAGAAACAATAGCGAGAAGATTCATGAAACAATATCAATATCACGCTTTCTTAAATGATTCGATGTTGCATATACTGTGCGAACATAAGAGCTACCTGCAGGGAAATCCCTAATTTGGCAACTGAATTGGGGCTAGGAGTGGTGTACTAATTGAACATGTAAAGAAGTGAAAAACTGTGTGCTGGATATTGGGTTTGTTGGGTTAGATAGGACCTAGAAGTTAGTCTGATGTAGGGGAATTGAAGATCTGAATGGCGGCATCAGATCATCTGTGCCACTTACTCTGGTCTTACTCTGTTCCACACTTAAAACGTTGATGTTTTATTAAAACAAGAGTTTCGTTTCGTTTCGGCTTCAGATTCATCTCAGCCAAGCCAATTTTCCCTCCTTCTTTTCATTTTATTTCCCGCTTTACTTCTCCATCGACTACTCACGTATGGTTTGCGAGAATTTGCCAATAGGAGCTTTGAAGACTTTTGAGGATTTGGCTGGGTTTTGGTTGATCGGAGATGGGTAGGTTGGAGGAAACTTACTCGGTAAGAAAGAGACTATTTGGACATCTTCAAGGGAATGGGTTTCTAATATTGGGTTTGTAATGGGCGATGCTCACAACTTTCAGCATAAATACTGGTGATGAAGGAAGCGCACACCAGCTAGTTGTTTAATTGACTACAAAGAACTTCTGTTTTAGATAAGGTTACGGGTCTAAATAGAGATGTTCATATAGAACAGTCACCCCTCCATGTCTAAAGCTGATTACTGGGTCATTGGGTGTAAATTTAAAGGCCTCTTACGTTGGTGTGATTGGCATATGAAACCTTAGGAATATATAAGAAATTTGACAATTTTGCAATGCGTGAAATTGGATTTAACTGGTGCAAGGTTGGTTCTTATAGCATTCTTTGCATTGTTTCGATGTTCTTGCCTTTTGTAGTATCAGAATGGCTTGCAAATTTGGATAAGTAAATAAACAGTGATAAACAGAAATGAGAAATCGTGAGTGCGTCATTTTGTCTATTGTTCTAGTGGATAGTATCTCTGGAAAGTGGAAAGCTTCAACTGGTGGTGAAACTCATCTTCCTGGCTTCAGTGGTTGTTAATTATCATTTTTGATCTTTAGAGTGGCAAGCGTGGTGGATTAAGTTGAGCATGATTGGAAGTTAATGCCAAATCTAATACCAATCCTAGAAGCATTAGACGTATAGTTGTCTTAACGCTAGCCTTTTGTTAGTGGCCATTGTTCTTGAAAGGTGTAGTAATAGATGTAGTTGATTTGTGTTTTCTGCATATTTGTAATACAAGTGAAGAAACCTATTTACACCCATGAATGATGATTCAATTTTAAAGTAATTGACAAGAAGGTAATATTAATCTAAAATACGATGAATATTTTGAGTGAAAATAGTGATACTTATTATCCTAATTTTGTTTTCAATTGATACAGGTTACGCAGGCAATTGTCAGACTCTTCTTTGAAAGCCTTTGTGGAGAGGTTTGGAATAAAACAAACTTACCTACTTTAAAACACGAAGAATAATCAAAATGTAAAAGGACAAGTTAATCTTTATGCCTTCTGGAAGTTTCCAGTAAAAATAATGGAACAAATGGTTATTGTTATTTTCACTTCCATTTTTATTGTGGATCCTTATTATATTGCACTTTGGTGAATGAAAATCTGTTTTGAAGGACATTGCTGTCAGTGCCCACTCTTCAATAAAGTTGCTTTGCCCAAGTTTCAACTAGTAGTATGTAGACATATTTATGTGCACACGCACACACATGAAGTTCCTCTGTATTTCTCATCACATTTTGTTAGGTATTTGACTTTGAAAGGATTGCTTGATTTTCTGTCACA
>JAOQMQ010000001.1:21764383-21777000 GCA_027563845.1 Erythroxylum subrotundum | reverse complement strand
TTGTGATCTTTAACATTTTCTTAATCTTGCAGGGCCTACGAATTTAGATATATATAAACAACTATTTAAAAAATGTTGCTTATATATAAACAACTATTTAAAAAATGTTGCTTGGTTGCTTTTCTATAATGCTAGCTGACCTTATTATCGTAATGTGTAAAATCGGACACTAACAAGCGAACCAAATGAAGTTGAGAAATGACACAGAAAACGGACGTAGCACCTCACCTCCTGACGTTTTACCTCTAATTCTGGAAATGGGGGAAATTGAAAGATAAGTATAAGAACATTTTCCTGTCATTTATGACCAATACTTCAATTTTCTCAACTGCGGAAGTGGCATGCCTTCAGGTTGCAAATGAAGAAAAATTCACATTTCATGCCAAAAAGTAGCAATAAACACCGACCGTGCACCTAGTTTTTAGGTACGTGGTCCCCTATAAATCTTAACCAAAAAGGCAAATTAACATTTAACATATACAAACTATAACCACATTAAATAAAAAGTTAAAAAACACTTGCTCATTCTCTCTATAAATTCCATAGTTTCTTGAACTTCTCCGGCAACCTTGTAAACACACCCTAATTCCATCACTCTTTTAGATAATGACTCAGTTTGGTGCTTCAGTTGCTCACATGGTGACGGTCACCGTTGTTGCGGTATTACTATTGCAAGACTGTGGAGTAATGGCACAGAATATTTCTCCAACGCCGGCGATGGACGCTGGAGCTGCCACACCAATATTCCCAATCTCTCTGCCTCTTCTTTCTTCTTCAGCCATTCTATCCATTCTTGCTTTTATATGTCGCTGAATTCATAAACGTTGCGACGGTCCCTAGCTACCCCATGTCCTCACTTCTTGCTCTTGCTGATGTATATTTTAAATTGTCTTAACAGTTGAGCTTGCATGGTTCAATTTGATGTTCTTTTCCCTTTTGGGGTCGTGGAGATTTTGATATTACTGTAATAGCTAGAGTTGGTGTGTTTGAGGATTATACTAAATAAACCGCTGCATGCGCAATTTCATATTTTGGATATATGTTTTCTACAATATTGCACCTCAAGTACGTATGCATGAAACAGAAGCAGGGAGGATATGTAGTTGTTGTTTAAGCTTATCATATAACTCCAATTGTTACGACATTTTACTGCAATTTAATCCATTGTTCTAATCTAAAGCCAGATGTTCACAATCTGGATTCTGCAGTGCTACTTCAGTTGGATCATCGGTCATTATTGGGTGTTACTAATTAACATAATTATAAAAGAAACAAAATCCCTCCTCCTCCTTTTGCTTTCTTAGCAACAGATCTACTTACACTTGACTTTTTCATGGCCCTTGAGACAATTAATCTAATAAGCCTACTTCCTAGTTTGTTGTAATTTTATCTTGAATTATAAAAAGCTCAAGAATAATAAGGTTTATAATTGATTTAAATTTGAGTTCCGTTATCCTAGAAATGTATGAATCATCGATCACAATTAATATGTACATAATAATTTAAATATGTTAGTGTGAATGTTATTTTAGGAATTTTTATCATATAACTAACTTTAATTATACAAAACATATTCATTTTAAAACAAGAAATAATCATGTTAGACAATATTTTAGTCAACTCAAAATCTAGTACTTGCTTTATTAGTTTACATACACTTTTTAGTAGTTTTGTATATTTTCGTCCCTTAGGTTTTTTTGTCTATTTATCTACAAAATATTTTATAAATGTATCATGTTTTATTTACATATTTTTTGCACTTTTTTCTAAATCTTATATATAATTTTCTCATTTTAATTTAAAATCTTCTAAATTAAATTTTTAGATCATAAGTTTTAATTGTATCGGAAGTAACATGTCCATCATATAGGGATAAGGTTACGTACTATTGGACTTTCTTAGATCTTGCGTTTCAATGGAAATTTCTCTTAGTGTTGTTGTTTTAAGTTTTAACTGTAGTTTAGAATGATATGTAGGCAAATTTGCAAACAATTATGTGAATTCCTTTAGTGGATGTTGTATGAATATGATCATTATTTTTTAAAAAACTAAAGCTTATAGTATCTATATTAGATTCTAATGTAGATTGAGTGCATTTTAAAGTGAAATGCATAATTGTTTAATCAAATATAAGATTATTATATTTCTCATAAAATTATCCAAATATTTAAAACATATCAAATGTTTATTTTAAATTTAATTCATTTACTTTAAGTGGATGTCTATTGTTGTGCCGCCCAAAAAGTTATAAAAATTACCTTAGTCATCCTACCTGCAAGTATACAAGGTAGTTGTAGTGATTACCCAGGCTCGTCATCCATGGAGGTGAAATTGGTCCACTCAAATTAATCTTGAATAAAAATAAAAACAGATGCAATCCTAACACTCTATCCCGATTTAATGAGTGAAGACTTAAAAGAAATCACAAAATAGATTGAAAAGTAAACGAAATCAACCGGAAGCAAAGACGAATAGAATAATTGAAATGGAAGACTCTTGAAAATTAAGTTCACTAATTTAATATCCTATACGTGATTAAGGGAAATGACTAGATAGTTGTCTTATTAAAATTAACAATTGGGTTCTAAATCAACTCGAATAATGAACTAATCTAACTTTCGTATTCAACCAGTTATCATCCGAATTAATTATGAAAGCCCGACTACTAATTACCACTTAAGTTAATATATTTCTAATTCCTAACCTAAGCGTCCATAGTTTCTTGATCCGTATTAAACTTTTTCTCGTGATCCTTCGTTTAATACTAAAATGATACAAGGTTTGGTCACGCCATCCATTCAGCTTAAAAACCACAACAATTAATAAGACAACAAAACCGTAACTCATTCTTGCATAGTTGATTAAAATAGCTACATTAATCATAAAGAAAAAGATTCATCCCATCATAGCATAATCACGGTTCATCATTCACAAATACTTAAATCCCATATTCAAGAATGACAAAGAAGTATCAAAGTAATAAACAGTGAATACCAAAATGGAATATCAATCGTTAGTAAGGAAGACAAGTTCAAAAGACAAAGATAAAAGAGTTTAATAACAGTAACACAGATGAAACAAGAAATGAAAAACAAAATAAACCCTCGGATGAGAAAGTCGGCGGTGGATCTCCTGCCCAGCTTAGAACTCTGGCATTAGCTCTCACCTTTTGCTTCTGCTCTGCTCCTCGCCCGACTGCTCCCTGTTATGTTCTTCTTTTTCCCTGCCTCTGCTCTCTTGTTTTTATCTCCGTCTCTCTGCCTCACCTCTCCCCCTGTTGTTTTTATTGCAGTCGAATCTATCTCCAATGTGAGTGAAGAGTGAATAATGAGTGATATCGTTGCCAGCCTCTTATCCTTTCTATTTGTAACCTCGTCTAAGTTTAGGTTTTCATGCCCTTTCAACCTACAGTTGCCACATAATAAAACATATGGATTAAAAGAGTGCATGAGAATTTTCATGACAAACACTATTCACCCCGTGCATAAGCTTACACGGTGGTGACTAAAGACATTTTTTCACCACCTTATGCATGGTAGTGACATTTTAGTCACCACCGTGCAAGTGGTGACAAATTAGTCACCACCTTATGCACGGTGGTGACACTTTAGTCATCACCGTGCAGGTGGTGACATTCTTAGTATTATATTCTTCTCTTTTTTTTTTCTTTCATGCAAAGTGACATGAACTTTAATTTTTCATGAAAAATTCACAAAATAATCCAATCAACATGCATGCAATATTCACACCATTTTCATTCAATTTATCTCTCATTTGGATCAAATCATAAGAATTTGTAACCAAAATCAAGATATGAAGGCAGTTAAAAGGAATAAAAACTAGAAACAACAATTCCCCCACATTTAAACTATGCTTGTCCTCAAGCATATTAAGGAACACTAGACTATAAAAAAACTAACAATGAAGACAACAATTTTCCCAAATAATAGTAAAAGATGTGAAAAATCGTTTCAATAAACACAACCTAAGAATTTGAAACTCATACAAGTACTTTAATTCAAAGAACCATTAACAAGTGTGATAGATACTCACTCCACGCCCCATCCTCTCAAGCATTCAAAGGTAGGGTATATTCACTCATCATTCATTTCATGCAAGACATCTACCATAAGCTTGCTTACTAATCCAATCTCCACCACCCATATCAAACATAAACGTCAATCCAAAAATCTTTATTTTGTTATAACGGGTCCCGGCTAAGGATAGAAAAAAGAAAAATCGCAATTTAAAACCACAACACAAATTGAGCATTTAAAATAACATAAAACAATGAACCATAAAACACTCAATTATTTCCTCTCATTTAACAAAATTAACACTTCCAATTTTTTTACTTCTCTCCTCTTCTTTTCATTTTCTGGTCATCTTCTCTTCTCTCTTCCTTCCTTTTCTTTTCTATTTCTATTTCTTCTTTTTTTCCTTTACCTCTTTTCTTTCTTTCTTTCTTTTTGATTTCTTCTTCTTCTTTTTTTAATATATTTTCTTTTTTTTAGAACAAGATCAAGTTTAGAAGAGAAAAATGTAGAGGAAAGATACAAATTATTACAAGCCTACCCATTCTTAACTCAAAAGCTAACTATAAGCTATGATTCCCTCATAGTTGTTCAAACAATTATTCCTTAAACCCAATCATACACATTCAAATGCTCAACTTGCCTTATGGTAGGTATAATGAAGAGGATAAACAATTAAGGTTAAGGCTCATATTTCGGGTTTAAAGAAAGAAATTAGTTATGTTAAGCTCAAAGGGGCGTACTAAGGGTAACATTAGGGTGGCTTTTTAAGCAAAAGGGGTAACATAATTACCTTCATCATTTCAATGTTTGCATAAGATTATGTGATATCAACTAGTATTTGCAAGCAAGTTCTAGAGTTCCCCAATCATGAAAGAACACTCTCAGCAAAGAATACTTGAATTTGGTGTTTAATAGTTAAAAAAGGCACAAATTCTTACCAAAGAAGGTGTCATTCATCTGTCACAACAAACTAGTGTTCTTTTAATCGAAATCCAAGTCAATCAGTCAAAACATGCAAGTATACTCATTCACTCATATTATGCATTCCTAATCCTGATGGAGTTCATTTAATGATCATGCATCTCTAAATATTACATGGGAAAAACAAACACACAATACACAAATAATGATTTTTTAATCTAATACTCCCCCCACACTTGAACATCACACTATTCCTATTGTGATTGCAACATCCCACTACCATAAGGCAAATACCTGAATACCCGAAGGACATTCAAGTACATACCGTATGATAATGGTATGTTGAAGCAAAAACAAATCCAACTTACACATGGCATCAACTACTTAATTTTGAAAGTCATTAAATTTTAAAACCATTCATTGCATTCATTCACAATTCTTACACTGTTTCCATCATACAGATATTTACAAAACCTCTTATAGGTTCTAACAAAACTATAAAAATAAATGCTGCAGCACTTCTAATGTCAGCTGACAAACCTCTGAGCCATTTCTCTATCTAAAAGATTCCTTAAGTCCTGACTAAGGAACTAGGTCTCTTGTCTCATACCTGAAAAATCACTTTGCAATTTTTGATGAGTTTTGCGAACACAATGAGTGAACCATCATTGATGATTTCGCCGGATCATATACACACATCACATATGTCACAGATATTCATTCAGAACGTATAATTACTTTTTTAGATACTCACACAACATGGCATATCATATGGTTACTCATTACAACTTTGCAAATTATTCAAAGAATTTCAGTCTTATATGAATGCTACATGCATAAGACTCACATTTTTTCTTATTGTTGTGACTAAGTGCCTATCACATACTTATACAAATATTGGCCCATAGGGCTCAGTCAGAACAGAATTACGAAACATAGCTCTACGTGTAGAACATATATCACGGAGCAAAGCTCTACGTGGAAGAGCTTCAAACTGGCTACTCAAGTCACAACGCCTTTATCTGAGCAGGCATTTTATGAAATGCATCAAATACTGAATATGTCATATATCACAATCTTATACAAAGCTCAAACAAAGTTTTTCATAGTCATCGGACCTAAGTCCGACATTCAACTTTTGTTAAGAATCAAATGTCATTCAGAAGTTCATATCAAATCAAAACACTTCCAATACATGCCCAACTATTAAACTCCTCGGACTTCAAGCCCAGAATTCAGAAACAATTCACAAACAATTCAGTAATATTGGAAGTTTAACAAATCAAATCAATTCAAATCAAATCAATCCTAGGAAATCATCTAGGTTGACTCACAGTACGCTCCAAGAAGCTATTGCCTGGATGGTCCAGCAATGTCCGACTGGCGTCCGATGTGCTCCTCTATAACATACACAACATATTTACAAATATCACATTTTTGCACAAATGTAATAGTATTCCTTATGCACATGTACTTATATAAAATATGCACAATGCATGTTCAAATAACAATTCCGGGTGTCTTATTGTAATTCTCATCATCAAATTGATCAGATATCAAAGCCCTCATTAATATCATTTGTACTTATAATTTGGACCAAAATAAAACAATGTGAAATCAATTTCATAACCTAATTGACCACTTCAGATTTTCTACCCACACGATTTCAGGTCAACTTTGCATAATTAATCTGATAGGGTAAATGACAAAATTAGGCAACACTTCATTCTGGAAAGTTGTTCTCCAATGTCTTAAGTTTTTAATGACTCCAAGATCATCCAATTTGATTAAGTATTTTATGAGTTATGCTCACAATACCACAGACTATGTATATTTGAACTTTTGGCTTGTACAAGATCATACCCTCTAATTGTACAACTCATATCTTTCAGCTCAGATATCCAAAAATTACAAACTTAGTACCAATTGAAAGATAATAGAATGAACTACAACCTTTATGAAGAAACATTTGTCTAATTCGGCCTTTATCAATACAGTTTTTTGAATAACAACAGGACATGATTTCTGTCTCGGGAAGAACTACAGCCTCAGTCAAGACTCAATTTCAAGCCAGATTTTGAAATTCTTAGAGATAGAATTAAAACTCAATTTCTTTATAAAATTTGTATCCCTATTTCTCTAATTTACTCCAAATTAAAAATTATCCCATTTGTATAACTATAGAGTAAATTATGGTCAAAATACCAAAGCATGTTCAAGCTGTCAAGAAGAATTCGCCGCGGCGAACCAAAAAGATGATCATGGCAAACTTTGTTTTTTTTTCAATGTTGGTCGCGGCGAACCTTTGGGACTTCGCTGCAGCGAACCAAAGAGTTGACTGCGGTGAACTTTCGCAGAACTCGACTCTTCTAGTTTGTCCTCGTCTGTTGTCACGCTTCGTCTGGTATCACTTCGTCTGTTGTTACGTGTATCTTCTAGCGATAACATGTAGCTTCTAGCGATGACTTGAATCTTCTAGCGATGACGTGTATCTTCTGGGTTTGACTTTGTGTCAGTTATATTTTTTTCTGCACACTTATCAAAACGACACACACACTTCTAAGATTATTATTATTTGATTGTTATCAAAATTAATAGAAGTGAAGTCTTCTTGACTTAACAAAGAGGGCCTAAAAATGGTTGAGGGCTAGGATTGATTCGAGACACTATTGATAAGTGAAATGAATCTGTAATAGAAATTAAGTGATTTAAGAAAGATAAACGAGTTAGGTGGATCAACACTAAAGATATGGAATACAGTGAGATAGACATAAGAGTTAAGAGTATTAACACTAAAGAGATATAAAATATCAAGCGAAAGATGAAATATTTTTTAGAGTATTGCCATGGCAAGGTGTGCTCAGGTTAGGAAAAAGGAGGAGCTAAGCCCGCTATAGATCGATCCATATGAAATTATTGTGAGAATAGGACCATTGACTTATGAGTTAGAATTACCAATAAAAGATGTTTCAAATTCACACAGTGTTACATAGATATGTTTAGGAAATATTGTTATGATCCGATATATGTGTTATTGGTACTGGAAGTGAAATTGTGAGTAATCTAAAATATATTGAGGAAACAGTTAAGATAGTGTGATATCAGAATAAGTACTTGAAAGGCCGAATGATTCCATTGACTATAGTCAAGTGGAAGAAATTATTCGAGTGTTGAAGCTAAATGGGAAACGGAGGAGTATATGAGGAAACAATACTCCTGCCTTTTTGATCAATCAGATAAGAATTTCGAGGACGAAATTTATTAAGAGGGAGAATTGTAACATCTCGTTTTCATACTAAAGGTTAAAATCCTAGATTTCTGTAATTGAGAAATAGAAATGAGAGATTAGAAAATTGCATTTCATACTCATGCATAATGTTAGCATACACACACGTGAATTTGATTATTGCACACATTACAATGAATTGTTCATGCACTCATTTGACATTTTTCGAGTATAAATGATTGTTTTAATGTGAATTATGGATTACGTGTCTTAAAAATTGAGATGGTGTGTATAAGTAGTGATTTAGAATTTTTAGAGAAATTTGAGAATTTTCTGAAATTAAGGGTATTTTTGGACTAGAAAAAATGCTAAGTGGCAAGACAATTGATGAATAGTAGCAAAAATAGGAGTCAAATGGTAGTAGAAATTTTTATAAATGACGTTGGGATTTAATGACATATGTCATTGAAAATTGGGAGACAATTGGAGTGGAAATTGGAGACAAATGGATTAATTAAATAAAAGACCGATTGAAGACCATAAGGTGGTGCCATGTGGCAAGTGAAAAGAGTCACTTGCCTTGCCACACACCTCACTGTCGTAACTTACCCTTGCAAGACTAATGTTCATTTGTTGTCACCTTTAGCTAAATGCTCTCTTTTCTGCTCTCTCTTCATTTCGTTCTTCATCTTCTTTATTTATCTTCATCCCCGATACTCACTTCTCACCCATCCACGTTGAAGCTTACTTTCACTTTTCATTTGCTACTACTTTTTTGTTGTCTTCTTCATTTCTTACTAAAGACCCAATCCTACCACCTTTGAATGATGACGATCGTGTGGTGTTGAGAAGCTAGGGTTAAGAGTGATTTGAAGATCTTGAAGCTTAAATAAGTAAGTCTTAAGCATTACTCTTCATGATTTGTAAACTGAAACATGCATGATGATAGTTAGTTGTTAAAAGATCTTGAAATGATGATGAAAATATGTTGATATGTAAAATCTGGGTAAGTTCGTCTGTCTCGATCGTGCACAAGCACGATCGTGAAAGAGAGGAAACGTCAGAGGACTTGCACGATTGTGACAAAGAGGAGAAATCAGGAAGTGCAAGATCGTGCTTGGAGAAATCAGGTAGTGCACAATCGTGACAGATAGGAGATATCAGGCAGTGCATGATCGTGCACAAGCATGATCGTGACAATGAGGAATAACCTGTGCACGATCGTGACAGTGAAGGTGCATTACCATTTGATAGTTTTAAACACCCTTCACTCGTTTGACCATAACTTCTTCTCCAAACCTCTAATTGAATTGAAATTTGAACCACAAGCTCCTCACATATTGTCCCTCCTCTCTACCAGAATTCAATGTCATCTGAACTCACTAAGAAAGGATTGGTAAATAGTTGATTGGTGAGTTTAGGATGAAAATGATAAAGTGCGCTGGAATTTGTTAAATGGAATGTTTTCACTGAACAAGAATCTGTATTTTGGCAATATCTTGATCTACATACATTCAAATGGTATTATTTTAATTTTAGATTAAACTAAAGAGATATGGCTATATTTTTTATGAAGAAATCGAATTTTAATTCTGTCTATAAGAGTTTCAAATTTTGGCTTGAAGTTGAGTATTGTGTACTGTCACGGTATGAGAACAGCCTGAAGTATTTTGTGTATAACTTGTAAAATACTGAACCGAACTATATGAACTATAGTTCCATAGAAACTTAAGACATATGGGAACATTGGTTTAAAAGAGTGTATTGCCTAAATACTTCATTTTCCTTGTCAAAATGGCCATGCAAAAAATTGATCCGAAAATCTGTTTTGAGAAAAGTTGGATTAATGCTTGGATTAAGTGACTAAATGTGTGATATGTATGAGGTAATAATTGAGGTTATATCTTAGTGAATGAATTGTTGATATCAAAATACCAAATGCATGTGTATAATGGGAATGAAGATGTTTATATGATGATATTTGTGATTCAAAGGAGTTGAGTAATATGTGTTAAGTAAAGGTGAATGAGAATTGGATATTATGAGAGCATATACTGCTAGAAAAGAAATGACGAGTAATTGAATTATGATATTAGTATAAATAAGTGTTCTTGAGGTGTAAACCTAATAATAAGATAGACACATACAAATGATAAGGTTTGATTGATCAAGAGACGTGATTAAGGAAACATACTCAGAATAGTCAAATTGAGCATGTATTATACATGACACATATACATATGTGTACGATTGAATGTTTATGTGATTGTGCAATTAATAATGAGTGTGCAATATGTGTATGGCATGATGCTAATATACAGGATAGAAGATCCACATCTAGACGTTTCCGAATCAAGGAAACAAATGCTAATCTGGAGCATGCTGTGAGTAGACCTAGATGGTCTTACTTTAAATGATTATTCTGTTTAAATTTCTTTAATGAATTATTAAACGATGTGAATGTGTTGATTCTAGACATTGAATGTCTAAGGGATTTGATGCATGAATATTGTATTGGAAGTACTCATTATATGCAAATTTGACAGAATAAGTAATACTCAACTTGAATGTTGAATGCCGGACCAAGTTTCGATGAAAAATGTGAATGTGAATGTGAATGAAATAAGTGATACTCAACATTATTGTTGAATATCAGACTAAAGTCTGATGATAAATGTGAATGTGAATATGAAAACTAAAATCAAGTGACTGATTAAATGTATGTGAATGTGATGCATTTCATTACATGAATGCATGTCAACATAAAGGCTGTTGTGTTGAACACCGTTCCCGAAGCCCAACCAAGGTATTGGACCATATTCCCGGAGTCCAACTATCCAAACCGAAGCCGAAAAGCATAAGCGGGTGTCATCTTAGGGTTATTTCAATGAACCCTCACTTGCTTTGAATCAATCCTTTCGAATTTAAAACCAAAAGCTACCAATTTTTGTGGAGAGGTAGCAAAACATGTTAGAAATCCAATGCTTCAAGAATCACTCAATTTGGAGGTCGGATGAAGAATTTATGGTCAAAAGAATCCAATAGGTTTATGTCCTTACCCCACTTGTATATGTCTTGGCGCGATTGCCATAACTTCTCCTACAAATGTCGGATTGCTTTTGTTTAAATTCCATTTAAAAGAAAACATCGAGATCTACAACTTTCATGAAGACCTCAAAACGAGATTCGGCCACTATAGTGGTTACAATCGTGATTTACTGTAGCTGACCCGAGAATGTCCGTTAAACGGACAAGCATGTCCATTTAACAGACATAGACTGGCCAAACAGCCATTTTTCACTCGAGAAGGTCCGTTAAACGGACATCCACGTCCATTTAACAGACATACACTAGACTGAGAGTCCTTTTTCACCCGAGAAGGTCCGTTAAACGGACATGGGTGACCCAAAACCCCTTCCAAAGCTTCTCCAAGGCTTCCAACATCCATCCTAACACCATATACACTCATAATCTCCCCAAATTCAACCCTTCTAGTGCAAAACAACTTCATATCCATTCAAATACCAAAATAACCTCATAAAACTCTCTAACCTCAACTCCAAAGATTCATCACATACAAGCTTCCCAACTCTAACAAACTATTCTAATACTAACAACAATTGGCAATCTCAACAAATAGATTCTGCACATCCAACATACTCAAGCTTTACAAATCACATAATCATACAAAAGGGAACTTTTCAAGTTCTCATTCTCATTTCCAAATCAAAGTGAAATTCATACAAAGCTTTCATACATAGCTTTAATTATATATCAACATTCCATCAAAGCCTTACACAAGTTACAAAATACATTTGATGCTTAATGTTCAATATGCTACTAAAGCTATCCAAAAGTCAAGCTACTAACTTAATACAAAAGCTAACTCTCTCGGAATTGTCCAAATGCCTTGCAAGGATTCGCTGATCTTCTCGATCTGCACCTGAGGAGTGGGAAAAATATTAGGTTGAGCTTCACAGCTCAGTGGCTAAGATATTTATAGCCATTGGCGATGAGCCACACAATCAACCATATATATATATAACATTCATATAGGCATACACATCGCACTGAAAGTTCAACATTTACAATTCAATTCACAATTCATAATTCAAAACATCATCACATATGGCACATTAGATGCAATTCACTTCAAAGCATAGCTTAGCACATCAAAATGCAAATGCACAACCAAATAACTCAAGGGTTCCGTGAAACAAAACGACGAAACCGAAGTTTACACCGTGAACGAAACAAGCCCATTTTTCAGATCTCGTGGGCCACAAGCGGGCAGCCGGGAGAAGGCTTTACGTCGACGTGCACATGACTACGAAACGGTTCCTCTCTCGCCCAAATACAATCAAATCTCATGCTTCAATTCAATCATTCACAATCTCATTTTCTCATGCTTTTTCTTATACAAAATGCCATGA
>JAOQMQ010000001.1:21735953-21747607 GCA_027563845.1 Erythroxylum subrotundum | reverse complement strand
TAAAGGTTGAAATTGCTTTTAAGTGCTTCATGAAAGTTGTAGAATGTGTTCTGATCTTTTCATTGATATAAAGCATGAAATTTTTGACCAAGGGGATAGGAAGTTATGATTTTTAGAATTTGTGTTATTGGTTAGGATGACATTTATTGGACAGTAATTTTGAATGAGATTTTGACTCCTTTAGAGGTGGAATTGATTTTCGAGTCCTTCATGAAAATTATAGAGTTTTCTTTTAGCTTTCCATTGATACTAAGTTTGTTTAATTTGGAGTTCTGAGTAAGAAGTTATGGATTGAGGAAGTAAAGAGCAGAGTTTTCCCAGGTGGACCACTGTAGTTGACTTAGTCGACTATTAGTCTTCGACTAGTCGACTAGTTGTTATATTTTTCCCTAACCCGACCTCTCATTACTCTTTTGAGTATAACTTTTTCATCTGACCTCCGATTGACCTGATTATCAAAGCATCGGATTCATAAGGCATTTACCTACCTCTCCATATGAATTTTTGGATTTTTGAGATTAAACTGAAATTGATGGATTAAATCAAAATGAGTGGATCGATTAAAAGAATATGAATTGGTTATTTTTCTGCACATACTTCATTGTTTTGGCAATATCCGGACCTATAGAGATCCGAATTGAGTGATTTTGGTGTCTATGGATTCCTACGACATAGGGGAACATTTTTATTCAAGAGAGGTTGACTAGGTTATCTAATGTTGATGGTCTTATTGATTGGGAGCAGTAGACCCGAAAGTGTGGTTTTAGAAAAATTTAAATAAGCATAAATTGCGAGTTTAAGGATTTTAGTGCGACTTAACCCTAGGAATTAATGAGTTTTCGATATGGGAACGGTTTTATGACGAAATTTATGAAACGATACCGGGAATGTCACGAACATGCATTGTACACATTTCAATTCCTGCATGTGCATTATTATACATTTTTGATTTGTACAATTTGTGATATATGTGTATTTGAATTGTTATAGAGGCGCATTTGGAACGTCAACCCACTGACGTTGCCGAGACTTCCAGGCACTAGCTTCGGAAGCTGTTGGTAAGTAACCTAGACGGTTTCTCTCAATTATTAATTGCCTATATTTCTGTGATGGATAATGGTGGGTTATGATTTGCTTGTGATTGTGGATTCCGGACAGAAGGTCCGATGACTGTGTACTGGGGAGTTGTGTTATAGAAGTGCTACTTGTATGTGAATTTGAGACCTACGTGCCTATGATGTGATTAATTGTGACATATGTGCTGATTGTGACATATGTGATGAATTGTGATATGCTGATTGATTGAGGCATATGCATTTCATTTATGAGTGCATAATCAGATAATGACAGTTGTGACCGAAGCAGCCACCGATTAGAGCTTAAAGCTCAACGAGTGTATTTGAGCCTCAAGCTCAATAGTGATTTAGACCCTCAGGCTCAATGCTTAATGTGCCCTATATGGGACAATTCAGGCGCTCGGTCACAACACCATAATAATTGAAAAAGGGTCACATGAGCATTTCATATGCATTTGATGAAATATGCTTGATTGAGTGAAAGGCAAAATGTCTTATGCTTATGTGAAATAAAGTGTTACTTATGATCGGTGTGAAGTTATGAAATAATTGTGATATGCCTGATTGTTGCATGAATTGAGTGAACCATCGATGATGGTTACCTCACTGAGTTCGCAAAACTCACCTAAAATTTGTAATTATTTTTTAGGACTCAGAAGAATACCTCGTTAGGCAACGGGAGTATACTTATTGCGTACAGGGGAAAGATAGAGGTTGGGATCAGTTTGCGTCTGCATTAGGATTTTCCTATTTTTGTATATTTTGTATTCCGTGATTTCTGTACAATATGTATTTGAATGTGTCTGTTTGTAATAAGTGGTGAAATATGAGAATCTTTTGTAAATGAGAATGATCAAATACGAATATTTCTATTTTGTAATAACTTTCCTAATTGGAAATGTTTGTAAGTGTTTTGTATATGAAATGGGCCCAAACGACCCAAAGTGGAATGGTTTGTAACTGATTATGAAGTGTACTAATATTACGTTTTTAAGTGCTTTGTTTCAGTAATGGGCTCAAGTGGAGAGTGAAATTTTAATGAATTGTGTACTGGTTATTTCGCGTAACTGAAAAAAATGTTTATGAATGAAATTGGGCTCCAATTGGCTATTTGAAACTCTATTGATTGCATTGTGTTGAAAAAAAAATATACTGACTTGTGAATGATTGAGTGCCCTAGTAACTACCTTCGCGGGCACAGACTCGGATATCACCATCGATGTCGGATTCGGGTCTTGCGGGAGTGGGGTGCTACATCATAGGTTACAAAGGAATATGGAAGGCAACAATATACACATATTACTGAACAAAATTTCTTATCTTAATCAAAAAATTCAGAACTATGCTTTCTTGTGAAAGTAGTGGCTACCTTAAGCTTTGGTTCATAGATAGTTAACGAATTCTCACATACAGATACAATATCATCCTCCTTCCGAGCAATCTCCTTCTTGTTTAGTGATCTTTTACGTACCTAGCATACATATTTGCATAACTTGAGCCTTTTAACCAAATTGAATTAAGCAAATCAAGTAATGCTAATAGGAAGGAAAATGAAGCTAGAAACATTAATCAAATGTGGTGAAGGTTTATTAATTCATTACACATGAGCTCACTATATAATTTTGCAAATGACATGATCTCCAAAAATTCCATTTGTTCTAATTTCTTCTGAGACCAAAGGGCACCATGTGTATTCAAAACACACAGTAACGAGATATAAGTCCTACAATAGATTTTCTCAACTACTAAAACTAGCAAAATGTCAACCCAATAGTTTAGTATGACAAATCCAGCAAACCAATGATGCAAACCAATAATTTATATATAAACTGATTGATAAAAAGGCCTTGAAATACAATGCCATCATAAGAACTTATTTATGCACGTGCATAAAAATGCTTCTGTAACACCCCAATCCTAACTGACATATGCACGTGTGTCCATCGGATACACGTGTACATGCCTGTTAGAAATGACATGTTAACTATCTTACCTTCACTGTACATAACATGGCATCATACACTAAACCAAAAACTCAAAATGTTATCACATTTGTCAAAATCTATAATTTACATCGTTTCATACAACACAATACCATCCAAGGTTTACAACATTATCCTATGAGCTTAAACAACTCAGTACACACCAAATACAATAAACATGAAAACAAAAGCTAAGTCTTCAATCTCAGCTGACCGACCTCTGGGCCAAATATGACTGTAACAGTTGCACAAAATATGCTTCTACGGAGTCTTAGACGCTAGGTCGTCTCACTCTCAAACATGAAAAGCAACGGTGCAATTTTGATGAGTTTTGCGAACTCAGTAGAGTAACCATCCTCAATGGTTAACTCATGATATAAAATGAGATCAATTATAGCATGTAATCATACAGCTCAACTGCAGTTAACAAGTATCAAATATTACCACAGATAAACCATTTCTCAGATACATGGTTCAATCATATAACAAAATTTATACAACTTTGCAAATCATTCAATGAATTCAAATTATATGCGGATGCGATAAAAGCTAAGTCTTCAATCTCAGCTGACCGACCTCTGGGCTAAATATGACTGTAACAGTTGCACAAAATATGCTTCTACGGAGTCTTAGACGCTAGGTCGTCTCACTCTCGAACATGAAAAGCAACGGTGCAATTTTGATGAGTTTTGCGAACTCAGTAGAGTAACCATCCTCAATGGTTAACTCATGATATAAAATGAGATCAATTATAGCATGTAATCATACAGCTCAACTGCAGTTAACAAGTATCAAATATTACCACAGATAAACCATTTCTCAGATACATGGTTCAATCATATAACAAAATTTATACAACTTTGCAAATCATTCAATGAATTCAAATTATATGCGGATGCGATATGTGTGAGACTCATATTCGTTTTTATTTTGTTGTGACTGTATGCTTTTACAGTATCCTGAATTATCGGGCTCAGTTAGTCAGTATGTGACTCATTGATCACACTGAGCCATAGGCTCGAACCACATATGCGGGAGCTTAAAGCTCATATCAGTAATAGTATCAATAGACACATCAGTCATAACTCCTTTACATTACATGCATTGGAATGAAGTGCATGCCACAATTCAATCATCAATTCAATCACTTTCATTTGCATGTAATATAACAGTATATCAGTCATAGTATCAATTACAGTAACAGTCACAGTAGTAGTGGTCATCGGACTAGGTTCGGCATTCAACCTTTCAGTTGAGAATAAGAAAATCATTTAGGCAAACGCATTTACATTCAAGTAGCACTTCCAATATCATTCTCATGCATCAAAACGCCTCGGACAAATATTGTCCAGAATCCAATACACAATCAACACAACTTAGTACAATTCAATAAGATCGCAATTCAGTTTAATAATGTACTAAACAATATGGTGAGACCATCTTAGGTTACTCACAGTATGCTCCAAACAGCTATTGCCTTGATGTCCCGGCAATGTCTAGATGCGGTCGTTCAATGTGCTCCTCTATACATACAATACATATACATATCACAATATTGCACAATTTTGTATTCATTAATGCACATTAATATAAACTAACTATGTACAATGCATGTTCATCACAATTTCAGGTATCTTATTGTAATTCTCATCGTTAAATCGATCACATATCAAAGCCCTAATTAATATCATTTGGTACTTATAAATTGGACCATAATAAAACAATGTGAAATCCATTACATAACTTAATTGGTCACTTCAGATTTTCTACCCACATGATTTCGGGTCAACTTTGCATAATTAATCTGATAGGGTAAATGACAAAATTAAGCAAACCTCCCTTCTGGAAAGTTGTTCTCCAATGTCTTAAATTTCTAATGACTCCAAGATCATCCAATTTTCTTCAGTATTTTATGAGTTATGTACAAAATACCACAAACTATACACATTTGAACTTTTAGCTAGTACATGATCATACCCTCTAATTGCACATATCATATCTTTCATCTCCGATATCCAAAAATTACAAACTTTATACCATTTAAAGATAAAAGAATAAGCTACAACTTTGGTGAAGAAAACTCAGCCTAAATCAGCCCACATTAATACAGTTTATCCAATAACCACAGGAAATGATAACTGTCCCTGACAGTGCTTTAGCTTAAGCTACAACTCAATTTTATGCCAATTTTGAAAATCATAGAGATAGAATTAAAATTCGACTTCTTCATAAAAATTGTAGAAATATGTCTCTAGTTTAATATGAATCAAAAATTAATTCATTCAAAAATCTACAGCTCAAGTTATAATTAGAAAACCGAAGCATGATCATGAAAATTTTCAGTTCATAACATTCCAGCAGACTTCCACACTTTCATCTTATCAATCACTTTCAAATC
Source organism: Erythroxylum subrotundum (assembly GCA_027563845.1). Classification (NCBI taxonomy): domain Eukaryota; kingdom Viridiplantae; phylum Streptophyta; class Magnoliopsida; order Malpighiales; family Erythroxylaceae; genus Erythroxylum; species Erythroxylum subrotundum. The sequence continues at coordinate 21,742,151 of JAOQMQ010000001.1, read as the reverse complement.
AATTCAGATAACTCTAAATTTTAATGAAGGGAAAGAAAAATGTCTTAGAAATTCATTGATCTAAGTTTCAAGTTATTTGGATTTTGGATGAAAAAGTTATAGCCAAAAGACTTAAGGCTGTTCAATGAAATTCTCTAGCTCATAGCCATATATGCAGCCACCACCTTTTCTCCCTCTAAAACACCAACCTTCATCTTCTTTACCGAATTGCACTTCTCCTCTTCTTTCTCTTCTTTTTTTTTTCCATCTATCTTATTCAATTAACACATATGACACTCTATCCAACTCCTTTACTTCCATTTTAGCTCATCATAACTCAAACAATTCAAAAAATAACTAGATTAAGCATAACATCAAAAACAGAATTATATATAGTTGTTCATCATTTTCTGCATGTATCTTCATCAGCTGCACTTTTGCAAAATGAGTTTCAACCCAAAACAGGAACCTACTTCAATATTTCTCTCTATCAGATTTATCTACGCATTTCTACTCCCTGTTCCATTCAATTTACGCTAGTTTATATGTACATTTCAACATGAACGTCATACAACAATCCATCAACTTCTTCTTCCTTTCTCTAATGCAAGTTTTGTTTCCATGAACAGTAAAAATTCTCAACAGAACATATATCCTAATTTTAACATCTTTCTGAAGTTAAAACTTCACAAACTTTCATCCTAACACAAACAATTCAAAAGAAATCTAAAGGTTAAACATAAACACCAAAAGCCAAAACTACACATACACACACTCTCTCTCTACTGTTTTTTTTTGTTCCCAACTTTCTGCACTTCTATATTTTTTTCTTCCCTCACCAGAACATATATTTCTATAATCTTAATCCTTCTTAAAACACAATACCACACTACTCTTATGTCCTCTTTAACTTTAGCCTTATTTAATCCCATCACTAGCATTACCTAAACATTCACGCCTATATAACAAAAACAGAGCATGAAGTTTACTGCAACATTAGATAATGTTTCTGCACCTCTTTTATTCTTCTCATTTCTATATTACTCAACTCATACATAAAGTACTTATACTACTTTCTTCTCAGTTCAACACAACCAAAAATAAGTCAAAAATCTAAGATTCCCATCCAGTTCCGAAACCAACATATGCATGCCTGTTTCCATTTTTCTGCACTTTTCTAACTCTCAAACATATGCATTTCTGTTCACTAACATCTACACTTTTGCTTCATTTAATCATAACCCATTTAGCCAAGTCCAAACATCACCAAAATACCATTAAATTATTACCAAAATCACTTACTTGATGTAACAAAACTTTCGGCAGTGTGGGTGAATCACAGAGTGAGCAGCTAGTGTTTCAGTGTTGGTAAACAAGAAGAATTGTTTTTGTTTAACAATGCTTTCGATGAAGAGATAATAACAAAGGAATGAGCTACATCAAACCCATACACGACGTGGCGATATTGCATGTTCTACAAGTGTCATTCACTGGTCTATTATTTTTATTTTATTTTTTAAAATCCAAAAAAAGCACTCAAATTTTCAGAAATTCTCAAAAAATTCACTGAAATTTTGAAATAATTAGATTATTTTCCAAATAAATTTTTAGTTCCAATACTTCACAATTCATATTTTAATTGCATTTTAAACAAATAATTATACCCAAAAATATCAATGCATGCATGTACAATTTTTTTTATGTTTCAAAATAAATATTCACATCTGTGTGAATATACAATGATGCATGAGCATGGATTATGCTTCCTCATTTCTTATTAATCTCTAATAAACACTATTTTAATCTTAATTCAAGTGACAGGATGTTACAATTCTCCACTCCTAACAAAAATTTCGTCCACGAAATTCTTACCTGATGATTCAAATAAGTGGGGATACTGATGCCTCATATAATCTTCAGTTTCCCATGTTACTTCCTCAGTCGAGTGATTTCTCCAACGAACTTTCACTAATGGAATCACTCTATTTCTCACCTGCTTTGTCTTATAACCCACTATTTTGATTGGTTCCTCAACATAACTCAAATTGCTATCAATCTCAACATCTTGAGCCGGTAATACATGAGTAGGATCAGATCTGTATCTTCTTAACATGCTTACTTGAAATACATTATGCAATTGAGACATCTCGTTATGCAAAGCTAATTTATATGCTAAAGGTCCAATCCTCTCAAGGATCTTATAAGGACCAATGTATCTCGGGCTTAACTTGCCCTTTTTACCAAATTTCAGTACAACACGCCAGGGCGCCACTTTCAGAAAGACTCTATCTCCAACATTGTTTTCCATGTCCTTTCTATGTTGATCCACGTAGTTTTTCTGTTTATCCTGAGGCGCTTTTATTCGATTCCTAATCAATTTCACCTTCTCTACAATGTCCTGTATTAGTTCTGGACCTTCAATCATTCTCAAACCTTCCTCATCCCAGTATAGAGGCGACCTACATTTTCTTCCATACACCGCCTTATATGGTGCCATCCCAATGCTGCTATGATAATGATTGTTATAAGCAAACTCAATCAATGCTATGTATTGATCCCAAGCTCCCTGAAACTCCAATACACATGCTCTGAGCATATCCTCAACAGTCTTGATAGTTCTATCACTCTATCCATTTGTCTGATGATGAAATGTTGTACTAAAATTTAACTGTGTGCCCATAGCTGCCTGTAAGCTCTTCCAGAATCTCAAAGTAAATCTGGGATCCCTGTCTGATACTATAGATACTGGATCCTCATGTAATCTCATAATCTCAGTCACATATCTCCGAGCTAACTAGTCTAATGTATTGGTCTCCCATATCGGTAAGAAATGGGCCGACTTAGTTAATCGGTCCACCACAACCCATATTGCATCATTCTGCCTCGAAGTCTTAGGCAATCCCATTATAAAATCCATAGTAATTCGTTCCCATTTCCACTCCGGAATAGGCAACGAATGCAATTTTCCAACTGGAGCCTGATGCTCGGCTTTAACCTGCTGGCATGTTACACATTTTGAAACAAATTTCGCTACTTGCTTTTTCATTCCAGGCCACCAAAAATGTTGTTTCAATGTGTTATACATCTTGGTAGTACCAGGATACTTAGCATAAGCGGCCACATGAGCTTCTTCTAAGATTTCCTTCCTCAAATCATCAACATTAGGCACACATAGTCTCTGTTTTAGCCATAATGTATCATCTCTAAATTCAAACTCAGAATCTATATTCTTCTTAACTTTCTCAATCAACTTCACCATTTCAGGATCTTTACTCTGTACTCTTTTAATCCGATCATGTAACATTGGCCTCAGTTTCAATGTAGCTGTCAATACTTCACTTTGTTCTAAATTCAATTCCATATTCAAAGCTCTCAACTGTATCAGGCTTGGTAACCTCAATGACTGGATCTGAGCTACACTGGTATTTGACTTTCTACTCAAAGCATCAGCCACTACATTAGCCTTCCCCGAATGATATTCAATTGTGCAATCATAGTCTTTCAGTAACTCTATCCATCTTCTCTGTCTCATGTTCAACTCTTTCTGGCTTAACAGATACCTCATGCTCTTATGATCAGTGTATATCTGAAATGTCTCGCCATATAAATAATGTCTCCATATCTTTAGAGAAAAAGCTACTGCTGCAAGCTCTAAATCATGTACTAGGTAATTCATCTCGTGAGACCTTAATTGTCTCCATGCATAGGCTATCACCATGCCATGCTGCATCAATACACATGCTAGTCCCTGATGCGATACATACATATCCACTAGATCCTGATGGAATAGTCAACATCGGTGCTGTAGTCAACCGATGTTTCAACTCTTCAAAACTTCTCTGGCATTCATCATTCCATCTAAATGCGACATTCTTCCTTAGAAGCTTAGTCAGAGGGGCTGAGATTAAAGAAAACCCCTCGACAAACCTCCGATAATAACCAACTAATCCGAGAAAACTCTGGATCTTTGATACATTCTTTGGTGTCTCCCTTCTCATTACTGCTTCAATTTTTACTGGATCCACCTGAATACCATTCCCCGTTACTATATGACCCAGAAATACCACCTGATTAAGCCAAAATTCACATTTACTGAATTTGGCATAAAATTGTTTTTCTCATAGTCTACAAAATTATTCTCAAATGTTCAACATGTTCCTCATTACTTCTTGAATAAACCAGAATATCATCAATGAACACAATTACAAACCAGTCCAAGTAGGGTTGAAACACCTTATTCATCAATGCCATAAATGTAGCTGGGGCATTAGTCAACCCAAATGGCATTACTAAGAACTCAAAATGTCCATACCTGCATCTGAAAGCACTCTTCAGTACATCCGCCTCTGCTATCCTTAACTAATAATACCCAGATCTCAAATCAAGTTTAGTAAACACTCGGGCTCCCCACAGTTGATCAAACAAGTCATCAATTCTAGGCAACGGGTATTTATTCTTCACTGTAATCCGATTGAGTTGCCTGTAATCAATGCACAACCTTAAAGTACCATCCTTCTTTTTCACAAACAGTACTGGAGCGCCCCAAGGTGAAACACTGAGCCTAATGAACCCCTTCTCGAGCAACTCCTGCAACTAAACTTTCAACTCCTTCAGTTCCACAGGTGCCATCCTATATAGAGGAATGGATATAGGAGTAGCACCTGGAATTAAGTCAATTGTGAACTCCGTTTCCCGATCTGGAGGCAAACCAGGTAACTCAGCAGGGAACACTTCCAGGATTTCCTTAACCACAGGAATATCCTGTACATTCTGTTCAGATCGAGTATCAATCACGTGGGCCAAATAGGCCTCACATCCACCATACATTAACTTCAGAGCACTAACAAATGAAATCAGTCTGGTTGGCACTGCTTGACTAATGCCTCTAAATATTGCTCTCGGTTGATTAGGAGACTCTAAAATCACTTCCTTCGTATAGCAGTTCATGATGGCCCTATGAGCAGTGAGCTAATCTATCCCTAAGATAACATCTATCTCCTTCAACTGTAAAACAATCAAATCTGCTGCCAACTCTGTTTGATCAATTCGAATAAGACATTTCTTACAGACCTCCCCAATCATGGTAGTAGTACCAATTGGTGTTCTCATAGTTAATCCACATCTCAGGAACTCTCTATCACAATGCAATCTAGATGCTATGTGCGGTGTGATAAATGAATGCGTAGATCCAGGATCTAGCAATGCATAAACCTCAAAAGTAAATAATGATAACACACCTGCGACGACATCTAGAGAATCTTGAGCCTACTGTCTCGTTATAGCATAAACTCTAGCTTGAGAATTCAGCTGATTGCTCCGCACCTCAGTCCTCCCAGTAACACTTCTAGAACTCGTCCTGCCTCTGCTACGACCTCTCTGTCTAGTCCCACTGGCTCGGCTATGCTGAATACTAGGTTTTGTTATTCTACTCCCTCTTCTACTAGACTGTGCTCCAGACATCAATGCACAATCTCTGATCTGATGATCACGTGAGCCACACCGAAGGCAGGCTCCTGTCAATCTCCAGTATACGCCACTATGCCTATTCCCACAATATTGACAAGCTGGAAATTGACCTGATGTTGCACCCCTTCTATTCCCAGTTTGAGTGAAACCACCCCTTTGTCTGAATCTTGACTGTCTAGATCCAGCTGGCGGTCCAAATGCTCGGGTCTGACGTTTGCTGAACCTTCTGCTAGAACCACCTTGAGACTCACTGGGCTTCTTCTGACCAGTCTCAGACTGACCGTCTCAACAATTGTTCCATTTGGATCGAGCCTGCTCTGAGCTTAGTGAAACTCCTCAGGTTAGGAAGAGCTAGCCTTGTCCGAATCTCCATGTTCAGGCCTTCTTCAAATCTCCTGCATTTTTCTACTTCAGTAGGAATTAAGACAGAAGCATACCTCATCAACTCATTAAATCTGATCTCATAATCTGCGACAGACATTTCACCCTGTTTTAGATCCATGAACTCCTTCATCTTCCTATCCATGTATACCTGGGGCATATAATTTTCTCTGAAAGCCCTCAAAAAGCCTCCCCTAGTCAAAGTACAAGGCCTGGTGGCACTTCCGGGAATAGTCTTCCACTATTGATAAGCTGGGCCAAAATGGCATAGTCAAACCTCTCGTCTGACTCATAGTCCATCTGATCAAATACTCGTTCTATCCGCTCTAACCATCCCTCTGCTTCAGCAGGGTCTGTACTGCCATAAAAATC
>JAOQMQ010000001.1:21611870-21628763 GCA_027563845.1 Erythroxylum subrotundum | reverse complement strand
ATTCAATGAATTAAACAAAACATTAGAAACCATATTGATAAAGACAAACCGATAGGGTAAGTGCATCATTAACATAGCATCTAATGTATGCCCAATAACATTACAACAATAATTTGTAATAATTGGTCTCACGATAGACGAGCTCACAATTACACAAAATAAATGACAATAGTCCAACAACATTCCTCAAGATTGTTCCCATAGATTCAATTAGCACCACAATTGCAAAATTAACCATAGAAATCATATAATATAACATTATATGCATAAACGACATCCAAAATTAATTTTGGTGTATAACTACATAACAATGAGAGTACACAAGCCCCACAAGCCCAAATAATGCTAGGAATAAGTACATAAATTTTCAAGAAAAAATTCGAAAAGTACAGTCTATTTTAATTAATTTTAAAATTTGGGAAAAATAAAAATAAAAATTCTAGCTTTCTAAAAATTTCAGAAAAAATACCATAAAATCGTACTAGGCATCATAATACATGGGCCAAACTTACCCATCATAGCAGGCCCATGAACACAGGCCCAATGATACGTTAAAGAGAGAATTACCATTAACATCTAATTAATCGGAGTTTATACACAATATTTTATTATGCTAGTCCACAATTACGATAAAATTCTATCAGAAGAAGAACAAGAGGGAGTGCTGAGCCTCGCAGAGACAGAGGGACGTAATGTGGGTCTTTTGGTGACAGAAGAAGCTTGAGAGACAAATGATGATGAGGTGAGGCTCCAGCCGTTAATGGAAGTCGTCGATATTGTGCACGGGCCCTTCTAACTCTGTGGCTTTGTAATACCATTTTGTGAGGTCGACACATTCGAAAGCTTGGTGAATCCAAGCTTCTTCCCTTGTTGATTAGGTTTGGACGTTCCATTACAAGAGGTATTTAGAGGGAGCTTAGGATTACTCTAAAACTACTACTTAAAATGCCTAACAACTTTTTACCCTACTAACTTATTAAATGCTTTTTAAAAAAATCTATTAGAAATAAATCCTAGCCATATATGTTGGTCATCTCGAATTCATGAGACATCTCCTTCTTAAACTCTTCAAACAATCTCGGATTGTTGCCGGTTAAGATGAGATCGTCCACAGAGAGCATACTCGTTAAGTCTTCAAACAAAATATTTCACTATCACCTTATGTAAAATCTTTACACAAGTATCATAGAAACTATATAAACAACTCATCTCTCACTCTCTGCAACTGAAGAACTACAACAAGAACAAGAATTATGAAGAAACAAGAATCAATATAAGAAAGGCATTGTGGGCGGATAAAGCAGACAGGATTCTCATGGAGTACATAAACATTCATGGAAAAGGATAGTAATATCACATTCCCATGAAAACTGTTGAGTGCAGCTTTTAATTTCTTCTATTCTTTTTCTCTTTACTTTCATTCCCTAAGTGATCATTTCTTAGTTGAATGTAGGCCTGAAGAGGTGTTGGAACAGTCGTAGATTGTGGTTATTTTCTCTCCTTAATTTATAAATTTATGTATTCTGCTCATTGCTATAAGGCTATTACTGATAAATGTGCAGTAACAGTATGTAATTTCACCAAGTTGGAGACTGTAATTAGTATGAATAAACCATGCTTAGAAACTTGGCCTCAACAATGGAGTCGAAGAAATCCATGTTCTTGAAAAAAGGTTCTTCTTCTGATCTACATAAAATTGGAATTTCATCGAAAAGGATAACACTGAAGAGGGCCTCGTCTTTTGCAGGGAACGACTTTTATGCAAGATTCTAGAGCTTCCAATGTAGTATGGTAGCCACATCTTTTACCTAACAAAAGGAAAACAGAAAAAAAAGAAGAAAATGCAGTAGTGAATAAGGTCTATCAGAGGAGGAGTTTCCAGTGCAAGAACCTAAAATGTACTCCAGGTTTATAGGAAAAGGAGCCGCAAAGTGATCTCCATTTTATATTTTATTGCAAATTCATCATATTTAAACATACATATATAAAAAAAAGTACATTATTTTTTAGAAGGAAATAGTTAGGAAACAAAGAGGGTGTCACTGATAGTAGTTTGGTTGTTCATACGGAGAGAGATGGTGAAAGGCCAAACTCAAGCCCCCAGAGCTCGAAAGTTCCTTTGACAAAATCGTAGTAACCACCCTTCAGTGCTAGAGTCTTCTTCACCAATCCATCTCTCACGAAAGGATAGGTCAGTAAGTTTCCAAGTGATACATTCACTGCCTCCTGCAAAACAGTTCATGCATGGTTGCTCATAAACATTTTTTGTCTTATCCTGCTCTATGAACTCAGGACCTGAGGCCTTACCTTCTCACAATATGTGCACTGGTCAGCAAAAGAGCAGTTGCCATGTTCTGCTAACACCTTGGACTTGGCTGGCATTGCGATTTTGACCCAATCTTCAATGAAATCACTGCAGTATCGCGGTTGTCAGAGAAACCAAATGCTGTTATTATGTTTACTTTATGAAGACATCTAACAGGTGAATCTAAGAAATCTCTTGCAGGTTTTGGCAGTAATGTTGAACTATACTCATTAATGCAAAAAGATTAGGCCCTTACGTAGAAGTGGTTCCATCGTAGGGGAAGGACATTAGCCCTTTGATTCCACCACAGGCACTGTGTCCAATGACCACAATGTTCTCGACCTGTGTTCAAAACAACAATCAAATGGAGACTTCATCTGCTAAGGGTTTACTTTAAAAGTTGCATAGTACTTCTGAGGGTCTACCTTCAAGTGCAGAACTGCATATTCAACAGCTGATCCAACCCCTGCATGTCTAACCTGTTGAAGCAGAGAAAAAACATGATTCTAAGACATGATCATCATGAAAACAAGTCAGTTCAAGACAGTTTTCTTTCTACTGAAGAAGGTAATGGAGAAATCATTTGGATAATGTGGGTGTTATTGGATTTAAATAGGAACCTGATCAAAGGGAGGGACAAGATTAGCAACATTGCGAACCATAAAGGCCTCTCCTGGCTGGAAATCCAGAACATGTGATGGGCAAACTCTGGAATCTGAGCAAGCAAACACCATAAACTGCAGAATATTTACATGATTAGAGAAAATTGAGTATCAAAAAAAACATATAATACTTGATATATTAGCAGCTAATTTTTCCCAAACTATGGAATTGACTCAAATACCTTGGGGCTTTGGCCCTTGGCAAGCTCAGTGAACAGTCCTGGATTCTTGCTGCAAAAGAATAGAGTGACAAAATATAATCATTTCATTATCAAATTCTGTAAGCAGTAGGAAAGTGGATTAAGTTACTGACTCGTATTTCTCTGTCTTGAAGTGAATGAAGCCATTTTTCATTCTCTCAACAGGGTCGAAGGGTTTGCTGTCAGATGAGGGTGTTTGCAGCTCAGCTGTGATCTGCTCAACTTTGGCAGCTGCAGTAGCTTTCAGTTCTCCTTTCTCACTGCAATGCTCACATCAAAAGCTCTCGCATCACCGAAGCTTAGAAAATTTTAAAATGAGCTTGTTCGATGTGCATCTAGAAATGGAAATACTCGGCCAGAAGATGTTACACACATCGAGAAAACTAGATATTGAACAGAACTGAAAGGCCAGCCTGACAGATAATCAGTTAAACAACTTTCACAGGTCTCAAGTTGCGTATCCATTATTTCTTTACCTGAGGAGTTTCTTAAGAGCTTCGATGGCTTCCTCATATGACTCTTTTCCCATATCTTCTCTCTGCTAATCACCCACAAAACACTGTCAGGGACTAGAAACTCGGGCAATTACAGAACAGTGTAATAATCAACTAAAACTCTAAGTTAAAAGTCTTAATAACTATGCAATGAATTTATAACTGAAAAAATTCAGGAATCATGCATTTCTATGGCTTGGAATTCGCCAACTAATGTAATAAGGGTGGGTTTCAGTTCACATGCAGTATTTAATTGAGACGTTATATGCATATATCCTTTTACACAAGTGAATCGGGACCATGCACGTGTCATTGAGCTCTTCCAATTGAACCATGAGCACCACCAAGTAGGTGAGAGTTAGATGATAAGGAACTGCAATTCTATAGATTCTAGTTCCATTTTGCGATGAAGTAGGTGACTACTGTATATATAATACACATATAACTTGCATTTCTTTGTAATTGATGCTTGTGTTCTTCAATAACTATTCTAATTTATAGTCTGACAAAAGAAAAATCTGATTGCATTACATGTTTAGAAAGGAAAATCAGCATCATATATTCTCCATGCAAGCATTAACAATGGACGTAGAAGATAATACTCAAACTTCCATACCGGTCAAGATATATTAAAGAGAAGAAGTACCCAAGTAGGGTTGATGATAGGAGCAGGAGCTGCGAAAACAGGCTGGTTCCTGATAAGAGCAGGAAGAGAAGAAGAAGAAGAAGAAGAGGGAGTGGCGAGCCTCGCAGAGACAGAGGGACGTAATGTGGATCTTCTGGTGACAGAAGAAGCTTGAGAGACAGATGATGATGAGGTGAGGCTCCAGCCGTTAATCGAAGCCGTCGACATTGTGCACGGGACCCTCGTACTTCGTGGCTTTATAACACCATTTTGTGAGGTCACCACATTCTCTTGAGATAAGGAAAGCGAAAGCTTGGTGAATCCAAGCTTCTTCCCTCGCGGATTAGGTTTGGACGTTCCAGATCATTTTCTGTAAATGTTCATAACATCTATGCATTGTTCTTCTAGTAGATATATATATCATCAAAAAGGCATGTATATGCAATTGTGTATTTTGCTCTTTCTTTTATTAACATGAATTGCATGCACATGCACGTAGGTTTCATTTTATGTTAACTAATACTTTTTTTTCCCCTAAAGACTAAGTTATAGTTTATACTTTCAAGAGCTTCAATCACATGGATATAGATATTGAAGGGTAAAGATATAAATTTATCTATGCTTTTTCTTATTTAAACAAGTACTTTTATCTTCAAAATTATTTAAATGCACCTTATAATTAAAAACATTTAAAAGTTAATATTTATATTATTAATAATACTATTTAGAGATAATATATTCAAAAGTGCTCAAATTTTTAATTTTTAATTTATTATCCCTATTATTTATTATTAAATTCATGTGAAAGTAATCACGTAAATTTTATTACTTATTTAATAGTTATATTTAGCAGTCAGCTACTTTAAAAATTTAAAGATTTTATATTATTTAAATAATTTATAGAAATAAATTATTTAAAAATTATTTAAAAAATTGCATCTTTTCCTTGATATTTAACTAAAGAAATTAAAGAATCCAAATTCTTGTATTAAATGGAGAACAAATCATTGTAAAACATGCTCTTTCACTCTAATTTGACAATACAGTATGTACTTCTCAATGGGAATGTCTATGTTGTTTCACTTTTAATGTTTCAATGCTGTTTTAATTTATCTCATTCACATATTTATGTAAGTCTCACATAAATATGTGGATTAGATAAGTTAGAATAGCGTTGGAACAGCAAAAGTATAACAGTTCATTTGATCCCCTTATCAATATAGAAACATACATAAAATGAAATTAGAAACTCCCAAGAGATTACTAAACCATCTAATGAACCAATACACTTAATCAAAACTTGTTCATAAATTCTGGACCTTACGCGTGTCAGCAAATGTAAGAATAGATAGAGAAAGGATGAGTGGGTTGAACGAAGAGAGATAGTGACAACATTTGATGGAAGTTTTGTGGCAAAAATTAACCATAAGCCAGCGTTCTCCCTGACAGTTCTGTATTGTATTTGTATGGCATTGAATGAAATAGTGGAGCCAACGCCCAACGGTGTTTAAGGGATGGGTGTGAAGTGATATGGCTCTTTGAGATAAGGTCCTATCCTCAAAACATGGCTGTGGTGCTTCTTTGAGGATCCGAAGATAGAATTCTTTATCTTCTTTACACTGTGTAAGTGGGACTCTGATGATGAAGCGTATGAGAGGTTTGGTATTGGAAATGAAAAAAAGCTCACATGAAAATGAAGGAGATGCAATGGCTACCTTAAATTCTTGCATGATATCTTTGTAGAAGTACGACGAGGCACAAATAGTAACTTATTTAATTATTAGTAGTATTTCCAATAATAAGAAATACAGGCATGATTTCAATAAAATTTAACATGAATATTAAAAATTAGAACATAAAAAATCACTCAAATTCAAGAATTGATGAAAATATAATTTAGTTTTGTATAAACCTACCTTGACGCCAGATACATACAAGCAAGCACCCAAACTTTATGTACGTCATTTGAAAATAGTCTCTCTATTAGTTGGAAGTAAAGCTGCGTATTATTGAACCTTTCCAAACTCTATATTTCAATAAAATTTTTACTAAATTTCTGTTGCCGTTGTGTGCAAGATAAGAGAAGCAAGAACAACAATTTCATCGCCTCAGGCTGAAATCAAGATCTAAGAGTGGAATATGTATACACATATTATATAAGTCATGGAATGGGAGATATGTCGACACTATTTAGGGAAAGTGTTGACATGCAGGCTTGCGTTGTGTCATTTGCTTCATATCTTCTTTTCCCATTTGGTATTGGAAGCGGTTAAGATATTAGATAGATAGAACTTGGGCTCCAAATGCACCCACCTGGGCATGCAGGTCTTGTCTGCACTCGTCGATGGCACCCCTGTGAATAGTATATATTTGGATTTTGGGCACATGACCTTTAATTTTTATAAATTTTTTATTGAATATAGGGAGATTAAATGTACAAATCTACTTGGTTTGAACAATTGAGCTATTGTTATTGTTAAAAATCAAATTGATTCGAATAATTTAATAATAAAATTTTGAATCGGTTAATTTTTTAATTTGGTCTTCTAAACTTTCAATTTTATTTATTTTAATAACTTTTATTGTTAAAAAAATTTAATTAATATTTATAAATTAACCGATTTTTATAAATTAAAATAAACTAAATAATTTTTAATTAACAATTTTTTTAATTAAACTTATCTTCTTCAATCTTATTTCAAAATTTTTAATTTTATCTGATCTTTAATTAATTTTGAAATAATATAATATCGATCAAATTTTTTAAATTTTAAACGTGATTTAATTTTCAATCCAGTTTTTAAAACATTACGATTAATTATAGATTACATAAAACTTATAATTTCATCAAAAAAATTCCCAAGTCTCCTCTAATTATTCGAACTCGGATTTAAAGTTCTTGTAATTTTATAGTCAATAAAGGAAATGTTTTATACGTATTTTCTCAGCAATTAAACATAAATTTTCAACATATAGCATTAACTAGCAAGCTAAAGTACAACACAAAACGTCGATATTACGCCATTGTCTTCCTTCAAATGACTCGTGTTCGTGCCTCACAGAAAACAAAGGAGAGGTAGGATACGGCACAGATTTATTTCTGCTACGGAAAATCTAGTAGAATAATCTCTATTTTGAAATTGGTGTCTTTGTAAGAGCATTTAGCGTGGGAAAGGATCTTCACAACAGAAGGGTCCTTCAGTAGCCGTTCAGAAAGCAGAAAAATTATAAATTATAATAAGAAAACGAAAGGCCGGAGGAAAAAAATTTTCAGGCAACCGATTACTTGGGAGTGAGTCTGATCGGACAGACGGAGAAAGCGACACAGCGAGCTGCTTTTGCCAGCATAAAGCGTTCATTTTCTGTCAATGGCCTCTCAATCACCTTCAAAATGTTGGCGTCCTGAACAGAACAGAGTATGTTGGTCGTTAATGGAGTTTAGGCACACATTCAGCAGCCAAACTCTTCAGTTTTAGCCTTTCATTGCAACATATATGACACAAATAAGTATATAGCATGTGAAGCAGTTATTTTATCAGGTAAATTATTGCACAAAAATGAGGTTTATCTGAAGTATCAAGCCAAATGAGTTTGTGTTCAGAAAATTTAACTAAGAAGTATCTTGAAGATCAGATGTTACCTACATGGCATCAAGCTTAACAATGCAAGTACCAACCTTTTTTGGGTGTTGAATAGAAGGTCTCACACTAGCTACATCACCAACGACCAGCACATTGTTAATGTTCCCCCTTTCATCCCTTTCAGTTGGAGAACTGGTAGAATGCCGCCATTGCCCATTAACTATGTACTTGTAGTAATACCTAAAAGCAGTGATCACCGTCAAGTCTATCTAAAGTTATATGCAGCTTAGGGCCTTATAAATTGACAAGTAATTTTGTAGCATGACAACTTACTTCCCTTGTGAAAGTCTAACTTCAGCTTCGTATCTTGGTCCACCCTTGTGACTTGCCTTTACTGGTTCTTTCCAGTTTCCAGTAAAGTCTCCAACCAAGCACACGTCCTCTCCCTTGGAAGAAAGGCACATGAAAACCCATTCTATAATTAGTCTAGGTAGACAAAATGATTAGACCTTAGAAGCAAGCTCAATGTTTGGCCTTGGCATCCACATGTTGGATACGGTCAGTTACCTCGTGTCCATTCCACACAAAAGTTACAGCATGTGTGGCTGGTCCATCATGTTTGCCACTTTCCACCATAGCTATAAGATCCCATGTTGCCCAAGCAATAGCAGGTCTGCCATTAAGGTATCATCATTTTTTTTTTGGTTAGATTCAATGACCAGCCTAAGTGCCATATATAGCATGAGAATTCTATTAACTAAGTTTCCATTCCTCACTACATTGTATAATAGATTTGGATTGAGGTTTAAATTCATGTATCATATGTGTGAATGGCACTCGAAGAGAGACAACAATCGGTTTCATAATCTGCTTTGAAAGGAACCAATTTTAGCAAGCAGCTGAACTATTGAAATGAAATTTGTTCAAGCTTTAGAAAGAGCAAATCACCGAGTAGCCATTGTCATTTTAAGTCTGTCGTCTGCTTAGCACAAAGAATGCTGAAAGACAATGTATTTCTTACTGATATATCATGTCACACACTCAGACCCGAACAGAAGCAAAGTTCAGCACGTTAGTTACCTTTGTGATTAGGAATTAATTGTAAAAGATGTTTACAGGACAGTGGGAATGTATACAATGCAAGTAAACATATCAAACTCTAAAAGATGTATGCAGCAAGAACCTGTCAGGTTTGCATAAATGCAATCCAGTGACATAATTGTAAGCCGCATGAAGGGAAGTATCAGTCATCCAATGGAGATAAGCAATCACACAAGCAGGAGATCTATCAAAACCAGTTGTGCAAGTGATAAACACACGATGACTCTTTTTAAGTAAGCGTAAAAGAAGCCCAACACCAAATGGCAGTTTCTTCCTCAGGTCGAAGGAGTCTCCCTCCCTGTAACATTGCAACAACTAAATTAGCCCAAACTACTAGCTAAATATTTTGAAATCTAAAATCCCAGAGCCATTATAGGAAACATTTACCTGACTAGGTGAAATTTCTTAAAGACATCAACTAGTTGAGCAGTTTTAAGGTAATTACAAATACATGTAAATCTTTCCTCCAAACCTATGTGGCAAGAAGATTTCTGTCCATGGACACAAGCAACTCTCTCCCACCTCACCTCCACCCACTCACAAACACACACATTGGCCGCATGCATGAAAGTCAACCATCAAAGTGGCAGTTGCAAACAATCTTTCTTCACTTAAAAACCTGTGAAATGAAATTACTTACCTTATAGGATAGTTGATCATAAGTATATTGAACTTCTGGCAAGACTCGTTGATAGAATTGAAACTTAACCCCCAATTTTCTGCTTCAATACTACTTTGGAAATTCAACACAGCGGTCACTCCCTGTTGTAGGTTTATTTAAAATGTTTAAAATTAAACATTGAAGGGAAAAATATAGAGATGGTAAATTTAGAAATAGATGTGAACAAATCCCCTCCAAGTTCGTGCAAAAAAACCCATTTGAATATTATCTTTCAACAAGAAACTAAAATCTATTAGAGAAAAAAAAAGTGTCAATTACAAAATTTCAACAGCTCAATAATAGTGTAAGCAATATTTGCACTTGACCATAAAAACAGAGCATACACAGCTTATGATGGTTGTTGCAACATGGTTATTATAAAGAAATATGTCAGGTGCAGCTGAATTTTGGAATAACAATGCGAAACTCCTATTTAGAGTATAGGAGAAGCTCCAAGAGCTTATAAACTTTGATTTGTCAAAAATGAAACTTCCAATCCAAGCCTGAAAATTAATTGGCTCAATTGATTTCTCCTACAGATATTTTATGTATGAAACGAAGTATAACACAAATTTCCAACCTGTTATGTGACTATGCTACAGGAGATAGTTCTGCTTATTTTAAAGGTAATAGGAACTCACTGCATTGGACAACCTTTTTACATCGTCTTCTCCTTGTACACATGACCCAACGTATATATGTTCTGTGATCTGAAAATTGAACAATGCATAAGGTGTATACACGAATTCCTTACGGCCTAAGACATCGTTTGTGAAAGGAGTTGATATCACACCTTACTATAGCGCATACCAAGAGAGTGGTTATAGTATAGCTCGCCTTTAGAACGATCAAGTGCTTTGATATATTCCTCTAGGGGAAAGTTTCCATGAGCCCATTCACCTTCACCAGATTCTTCATCAGAGAAGGTACAAATAAGTTGGCTCACTGGGCCAGCAAGATTCTTCTTCGCAGGTGGCTGATTATGATCATTGTGATCCGTGAAGAGTTTCCAACCATCATATGCTAAATATTTTGAAGAAAATGTTGCAAACCCAGAACTCCCATTTCCCTCAGAAGATGGTTTGAGATTTGATGCCAGGAAACTTTTATTCCAAGTGGCAATGGGAACACGACCTCTATTAAACATCACGTCAACTTCACTTAGATTGAGCAACTGATGGATTGGAAAGGGAGAGAAAGGTCTCTCAAGCACTAAGCTATATGAGCCCGTCTTCTCCTTCAGCATCTTCCTGAGGAAACCAAAAACTGAAAAAATAAAAACAAAAAAGTGAACGTTGAACAGAACATATCATCAAGAGTTGGACTACTGTCATATTTAACGAACAATTTGGAGAATTAATCAGACAAAACTACAGGCCAAAGAGGTAAACGATATATACTCATCGAACATTGCTGGTACATGTCAACATTATAGAAATCTTTGTCAAGATAAGTAAACCATCATAAAAAAATCATTTCAACTTACAACTGTTCAATTACAAGGCTTAATAATTAAGCAAAAAGCTTCATGCAAGTTGCATTAGGTAACAGAAAAGGTAAAAAGTAGAAAAAAAATAGTTCCTCCACAACACACTTAAACAAAAATCCACTGGGAATGAATCCTCCCTTGATACACTAGAAAAGAAGAATCACACTTCACTCGAAACTCTTTCCATAAACTCAATCAAACAAATAATTAAACATAGTCAGAAATTAGCATCATAAGCGAAAACTTTCTTACTCTGTATCACCAAAATCCTTGATGACAAGAAATCCGGCACCAGAAGAATCGCTGGACTTCTTCAAGGTATCACCCACCATAACTATCCTAGAACGCTCCGCATTCCCCTGCAACCAAAACACAATCACTTGAAGCCCCTAAAAAAGCCTGGAGAAGGAGCAAAAAGCAAAATACGCACTAATACAAACCCCTTTCTTGAGTGAGTGAACGAAGATTTTGCCATCTAAAGAGAGAGCGAAGCGAATGCCGAGAGGCTTCTGGAGAGTGACCATATACTCGTTCAAATTCATCTTCAATGACGAGTTGTTGCTGCTGGACGACATTGCACAAACCTTAACGAACCGAACCGCCTTCGTAGAAGCTCTGATTGACTCTCCGCGAAGCGAGCATATGTCTCTGCCGAAGAACGGGGAGGAAATCGCCTGGAGATGGACAGCTCCGCCGCGAGAGGACAGGTTGAGCAACGACATGGCGGTGGCGGGGAGGAAGAGATCATTCCAGAAACTGGTGGTGATTGTGACGGTACTTTGCCATTTTTTTTATATGCACAGAGTACTTGACAGAGAGGAGTTTCTTATTAGTTTCTTTTTTATTTTCTTAGCTAATATGATTGAGCTTGGGGATTCGTGTGGATGGTCGACTCGATGCTGAGTCTTAAAAAAAAGGAGGTAAGGATCCAGCGGCCCACGTGCAAAGTATCACGAGATCGCTGTACCTTTTTATATGAACAGTTAGAACTGCCACGTGGACATATTTTGACCTAGAATGTCTCTGATCTTCGGAAGTCAGTGCTCTGGGAATGGAGACTGGATTGGCCAATACGTTTCCTTCATGCAATATTGCCATATTAAAATAAAGATTAAAAAACTAAATATAATACTTCTATATAAACGGTTAGATTCATTTTTTAAAATTTTCTCTTAAAATTTATAATTAAAATCAACATACTTATAACACAAAACAATGTAACTTTACAATTAAAATATATAAAAAGTAACTTTACAAATCATATATTTTTGTCCACTTTTTAAAAGTCAAATCAGAAATTAAACTAACAATACAATAGATTTGAAGTTTAAAAGATTCAATTAATATTAAACCGTCATAAAACTTACTAAATATTAAATAAAATTAAATAATTTAAAATATTATTAAAAAATTATGCTTAATTAACTAATAATTTAAAGTTTAATTGAAAAATATATTGTTAAATAAACATTAATTTATTTATTTTAGTTTATAAAAAATTATTAATTTTAAAAAAATTAGTTAATTGATTAATAAATTGATTAGTTTTTAACAAGAAGAGTTATTAAAGTAAATAGAACTGAAAAGTTAAAAATCGGATCAAAAAGGTAGACGATTCTAGGTTTTATGATTAAACCGGTCAAATAGGTTATGTTTTCTAATTATTGATTTTTGTTACATAACTTTTGGATTAATGTCAAGTTGAATTATAATATAGAGGGAGAACAATAACAGGCTCAACCTAGGCAAGAGTCAGATGGGCTCCCACTCTTGACCTACTCATATTTTGTGTTATTTTGTCTTTTATAAGGGCCTACTCTTGGCCCACTTTTGATACATACATTAAAAAAAAAAGTAAAATAGCACTCTTATTTTATTTTACCCCAGACTTATAAAACATTAAGAACGGGCCTAATAATAATAATATATATTAAAAAATTTTGCTAGGTAATTAATAAAGTTGTTATTAATTTTTTTATCTCTTTTAAGTAATTTAAAACAATAGGAATATATTTTCTTCCTGCTACCAGCTAATGCAGATTCGGGTCAGGCCCATTATGGCCATGAAAATCTTCTTTCGAGCTTGAATTTTTCAAGATATTAAATTACACAAAATTTTTTACTTGTTATTTAGAGAAATTTACATTTTGATTCTTAAAATTCTAAGCAAAATTTAATAATATTATGTAGTATTTAAACAAGCCTTTCACTTTTATAAATATCATCATAATTAACTCGCCCTTTAAGGTGGTCGAGTTGGTGGAGTGGAGAGACATGAGGTCAAAAGGTTCTGAGTTCGATTTCTCCTACGTACACTCTCTTGATTGAACATATAGTACAGGATTTGCCTAATCCAAAGTACCTGGTTGACATGATTTGTAGGCTATTGCATCAATTCAGATATTTACCTAATATGCATCCAAATGGTAGCAGTCGTGGATTCCTCCATTTAAAAAAAAACATAATTAACTTTTCAATAAAAAAATAAGTGAAAATTATATTAATTTAAATTTTTGTCACTTTTTTCCATAAAATTTAAATATGATATTATTATAAAATAACTCTAATCCAAATTAACGATTTTTTAATATCAATTAAAATGATCTTTATAAAATATTTAACCACAAAAGCTGTACTTCTTATTTGTTAATAAAATATTAAATCTTGATTTATTTATTTTTTTGGGCAACTACGTCGAATTAAAAACCTCAAGGACCTCTCCCACATTTCTCAACATTGATACACATTGAGCCATGAGTAGTCAACTCTGTTTTCAATGAAACGAAAGACGTGCGATGCAATCAATTTGTGATTTACATATTTGTATTCATCGTCAAAGTATCTGTTATGTCAATTCGAACTTCTCAACTTTCTAACATTACGATTCCTTTGCATATACGTATCTCACAAGTTTAAGGCAAAACCGAGTTCAAATCTTTTGCCGGATATTATAGTGTTTTATTATGTTCAATAAATTTTAGCCATTTATTTATGTGGATTCTGCATGAGTCAAGTAAAATAAATAACTGAAATTATATGAGACAGAATAAGACAGAGTAATATTAGACAGAGGATCTAGACTTACAAAATCCACGTCTAAGTAACCGGATGCCAACTGATTATGAAATGGGATATTCAGTCTTCAATTTAGTACTATTTTATTCACTTTTCAGTTATTCAAGTTTAATCAAAATTTTAAGTTTTTATTACTTAATGTTAAAACTTGTAACATTAAGTAAATTAATTAATAAATTAATTATAAAAATATATTTAAAAGTGTTTAATATTTTACATTTTTTTAATTTATTACTCACTTTCAAACAAAAATTAATTCAGTTATTAACTTTACAAAACTTGTTTTTACTAGTGTGATTAATAAATAGACATTTCTTGGTACGTAAAACAACAGTGTCTCTTGAATCATGCCATATTTAACAGATTGGTCACTAAATTAACATTTTTAAAATTTGAGCATTAAATTGAAAAATAATTAAAATATTAGTTGTTGTTAATTAATCCTAAAATTGCTCATATTGACCATAAGGTGAAAAGTTTAAGTTACGAAAATAGTATTTTTAACAAAATACAGAGAGACGATTGTGTACTTTTTAATCTTCCTTAGACCATCGTAAAAAGAGGAGTTTTATGATACTTTTTTTCATAATTAAGGCTAACTTTAAAAGTTTAAAAACATGTTTGTTCTTTATTATATAAACCCTATTATATTTCATCCACTTTTACTTATATGAAATGTCTCCGAAGAATAAATAATGTCCTCAATGTTCTCGCATTCCACCCTATAGTCTTAAAGGAAAATTAAATTATTGTAGTATAGATAAGAATGTCAATAGGCCGAGCCAGGAGAGCATGACCCTGGTTGTGGCCTGAACAACAGGGATAGGTTGATCCTGGTTCAGTCATGAGTTGAACTCGTGCTCGGCCAATAGCACAATTAGGCTTATCATAATTGGCCCTAATTCGGCCGTGGTCCTGTCAACTCAAAAATCGATCCGCCAAATTTGATATTTTATCTAGAACCATTCATTTTTATAATTTCTTATAATTTTGTGGTGAGAAAGCGACGTGAAAAATATATCTTGTAGTTGGGGGAATAGCCAAATTTAAAAAGCACAACTGTACCTAGAAATGAAAACACTACATGGTATCTAGAAATCAATGAGTTAATGACCCACCACTATTTTGCATATTGCCTCGTTATATTTGGAGTTTTCTGAAAAAACGAACGTAAAACTAAAGTTTTTAAGTGTCATTAGCTAGACATCAATATATTAAATTTAATATATCATTTAATATATATTTAATTTAAGATTATTGATTGGTTAAATACAAATTTCATTAATTAATACAATATCAAAATTTAAAAAAAAAAATCACATAATTAAGAAAATTGATATATTGAAATATCAATTACTTATTAAAGACATGATTATTGTACTAATCAACTTAAATCAATACAATAATCTATAAATCATAAATTTTATTATAAATTATTTAATAAATTAATTAAGTATTAGCAATTATCAAAATTTTTATTAAAAATTACATAATTAAAAGATAATATATTAAAGCGTGATTATAAAAATTTGTTGTCTTGATTTTTAAATATAAATAATTACTTGCGTCAACCACCTTTCTTCCTTATTCAACATAATTAGGTAGCGGTCCACTGTGGTCAATTGGTCATAGTGTAAATGGTCATGTAAACATCACAC
Organism: Erythroxylum subrotundum; assembly: GCA_027563845.1. NCBI lineage: Eukaryota > Viridiplantae > Streptophyta > Magnoliopsida > Malpighiales > Erythroxylaceae > Erythroxylum > Erythroxylum subrotundum. The sequence goes on along the minus strand of JAOQMQ010000001.1, from coordinate 21,612,912 downwards.
CTAAACCGGAAAATCACCATTTTATATAAAATATATATTTCCATCAATTTAATCTAAGATATTAATTTCATGTGTAGTTATCAAATAGGTAAACTGGTCCATAAGGCCACCTTCCCAACAACATTCGTACCTTCTCGTTACCCCAACCCCCAAACATATTTTAAACATTTTAATGTGTCACATTTATTACATATAAAGTATTCTAATTTACAAATGTTAAAAAAACCGAACGATATGACAAGACGTATAAGATTTAAAAGATTTAATAGTATTAAATCGTTATAAAATCGACTAAAAATTAAATAAAAATAAAAATATAAAATATGATTAAAAAAGATTGTCCTTACCTAGTGAATAATCTAAAATTTAACTGAAAAATAAATTATTAAATAAAAATTATTTAATTTATTTTAATTTATAAGAACTTATTAATTAATAAAAATTAATTGATTAATTAATATATTGATCGATTTTTTACATCTAAAAATACTAAAATAAATCAAACTGAAAAAATAAATCGTTATTATTTCACATGCTTTCATCCCATCATTTTGAGGATTATATTAATAAATTTCACAAACTTAATTTTTGGTTATGAAGTACAAAATTGTTTATATAATAAAGAATTTTTAATTTATCAAAAGGAAAAATAAAACTACACAAAATCCTTTTTTCTGTTTTTTTCTGTTATTGTAAAAAGTATTTCACAAATTAACTAAAGAGGTGGAATTTTTTTTGGTGACGCCGCTGACATTGATGAAGAAGCCGAACAGATCTCGCCTGTACGGTAAATAAGACCGTCTCCTGTCTTCTTCCTTTAACGCTCTATTCCTCAGGTAGAACTCCTCGTGCGCCGTCGTCGCTGCCTTTACCCCCGCACTTTGAGGTTTCTTCTTCGATTTCGCTCTCGCTAACGCCGTTACATTCGCATTATCTACTTTCTCTTTTTCTTCCTGCTTTTTGCACGGATCCCAACTTCCCAATGAGTACTTATACCCGTCGCTGATCGACCTTTGCAGGAACTTGCTAAACCGAAACCGCC
>JAOQMQ010000001.1:21590871-21611770 GCA_027563845.1 Erythroxylum subrotundum | reverse complement strand
CGGATCCCAACTTCCCAATGAGTACTTATACCCGTCGCTGATCGACCTTTGCAGGAACTTGCTAAACCGAAACCGCCGCCGTTTCCCGGACGATCCCGTTGACTTACTCTTCTCACATCTCACAGGAGATGGCAGTGAGTTCGGTTTCCAAGGCGGGTACGACTCCGGCTCGACTCTCTCCAACTCGTCAGCCTCCGACGATGAAGAGCACGACGAGAGATCCCATTCCTCCTCCACGACAAGCTCCTTCAACGCCATCGACTTATCCGGATCATTGCGAAAGTCGAGGTTCCGGGAACGATCGAGCAAGAGATCGGCCTTGAAGAGCGGGAAACTCGGGAAATAATCATGACTCTTGGTCGCCGTAGTGAACTCGAATTCCTCCTCGTCGACTTCATCTGACGTCGCCATATCGGTTGTCTCGCCGGCTTTGGCGGAGTTGTGAGGTTGTTTAACTGACGAATAACAGCGGAAGCTTGGAGAAAACGACACCGTGGAGCTCTGATCTTCCATTTTTTTCAGTTCCTCGAAATGTGTTTACGATGAAGAAAGGGAGTGATGTGAGGTCGGTATATATATACTTTGGCGGGTGGAGGATTACGTGCGTGATGAACGAAGATAATTATAGAGATTTAAATTTAACTAATTGCTAGGTAAGATATGGCTTGTCCAGTTTGGCACTTGCGACTTAGATATTGGCTTACGTGAAACACAGTAATTATGACCTCGGACACGACAGAAGGTACACACGTGTGCGTGGCTTTATGTCTTTTCCAAGTTTGATTTGCCCGAAGCCTACGCTTTTCTGAATCCAGTACTTCCATTAAAATAATAAAGTATTAATAATTAATAAAATTTGATTATTTAATTAATTTAAGTCAAATTATTTAATTTAAAATCCCTTTAAACTTTTTTGAAATTATTTTATTTTTAATAAATAATATTTTCTTAATATTGTTCTATGAATATTCCTATTATGAATGTATTATTGTAAATTATACAATTTTAAATTTTATTTTTAAAAAGTCGTTAAACTATAGAAAACCCTTATATATTAAATTCTAAATGTTATAATAAAGTATACTTAATCCTTCAATTTTTAATTTACAACTTGCGAATTGTAATTATCTTATTAAAATAATATAATAAAAGGTTTGTAAAACTAAAATTAAAATTTTAATTGATAGAAATAAAATTCTAGAAAATAATTATATTTTATTATAAAATTTAGGAATCTTAAAGTATTTTAATTTAATAAATGATTGTGTTAACTTTTTAATCTATCGTGTTGTAACTAAAGAACGTTCACAACCTTGAAACTATTTTTTGTTTTTGATACGAAAAATGTATTTTGTATTTGACTAGAAACAACCTTCATAATAGCATAAGCAGTAATTTTTAAAAATATTTAATTAATAAAATCTTTATCTTAGTTTTTTAAATCATGAATATTATATATCATCTAATCAAATATTAATGATATAACAACCTAATTTTAATGTTTTAAAAATTATACCAGAAGTTAAACCGATAAGACAAAAGGTTTAATATTTAAATTGTATAATCGGTATTAGAATGTCATAAAACTAATTAAAGATTAAAGAATTTGAAATTTTATTGAAATAAATTGTCTATACCTATCGAAGAATTTGAAATTTTATTGAAATAAATTGTCTTTACCTATCGAAGAATTTGAAGTTTAACTAAAAAATAGATTGTTAAATGAAAATTAATTGATTTATTTTAATTTTTAAGAATTTATTCAGTTACGAAAATTGACTGATCAATTAGCAAATTGATCAGTTTTTAACGGTAATAATTATTAAAGTAAATCAAATTGAAAAGTTGAAAATCGAACGAAAAAAATGAACCATTCAAGATTTTTACGGTTGAATTGACTGAATTTTTTAATCATTGCCGAATTGATTTGAATTAATTAAAATTGACTAAAAATTTCTTATATCTTTTATTTTTATTAATTTTGAATTTTTAAGATTAAAATAAATTTTTATAAATCTTTACGTACTAAAACATGTCAAAAGTTTTATTATAATTAAATACAATAATATAATTTCACTTAAATCTTCACAATTTTTTTATTATTATTTTCATTTTTTAAGAAAGTAATTTTAAAATTCTTAAAGTCTTTTTTAAGTATTAAAAATTCGCATTATTTTAAAAATCTCAATTATTATTTAGTTTATATTTAAAAATAATAGTAGCAAGTTTTCTTATTACAAAAACATTATTATTCTAGATCTGCAAGAAGATCTCTAATAACAGTATGTAATGATTTGGCAGTAACTACAACGTAGTGGATCAAAAGCTTCCCTTAAAAAACGCAACTTCTAGAAATGCCAGAACGTGGACTTTCTAGAAAGGCAAACATCGTGAAACTCAAAGCAAAGGGGAGACGAAAAGAATTAATAAATAACAATGAACAGCAAATGAAACGCACGACATGACGTTGATGGGTGTTGTGTTGGAACTTGGAACGTAAGAGCTACTTGTTTAATCGTAGTAAGCATGGTGTGCCATCCCTTGTATAGCAAGCAAACATTTTATTGTAATGAAGTAACAAAATTTAAATTAGTTCTGTAACTTTTACTTACTTGCTTGTAAAGTTTTTTTAAATATGTATTTTTATTAAATTTATCATAGGGATAACAATGGGTCGTTCCATCAGTCAGTTTTGTAAAATTTTTTAAAATATTTTTAAAATTAAAAATATAAAATAACGTATTTTTTAATTAAGTCCGGCCTCAGTTGCCCAGACCTAAACCTGTTCGAAACTTAACTTTTATAAGCAAAACTATTTGTTTAAAAAATTGGACCTCGAGTTAGTATGAGCTTAAGCCGGCTCATGACTTGATCTATTAAAAACAACTAAATCTTAACTTAACCGGCCCACGAGTTGATCTATTGAAAACAACTAAATCTTAACCTATGGATTAGCCTATTTATCCCTTATTCATCTCAAAATTTTAAAATGTTCCTTAATATCTTTTTTTAAAAACAATTATTTATAGTATTTATTATAATTTTTAAAGTTTCAAAGCAATAATTAAAATTTTTAATTAATTCAACTCTAAAATTTTAAACTGTTTTAATTACCTATTTTGTTTTCCAAATTTCTGATTAAATTTATTTCAATAAAAGTATCACCAGACTCATTGGTGGTGAGAAGTCTCTCAAGTGTCCTTATTATAATTTTCCAAGTTTGAAATTTTGAGAATTAAGCCAAATTTTAAAATACTTTTTACGGAGAATCAAAATATATCAAATTCAATAATATTTATTTAATTAAATGTGTTACTTAATTTTAAACCATCCAATGTCTTTTTTTTTTCCAAAATAAAGTAATTATTTAGATGTATTTGCGTGTGAGAGGCTTAAATCTACTTAGGTTTAGTTTATCTTTAGGCCTAAGCAGTTCGAAGTTATGATTAAAAAGTCGAACCGATTCGAGCAGTTAAATTGTGAAAATATTGAATCAGTCAATTTTTCTATTCAAATTTTAATTTTTCGGTTCAATTTGTTTTAATAATTCTTATTATTAAAAATCAGTTTATTAATTAATCGATCGATTTTTGCAAACAAATTTTTTTTATAAACACAATAAACTAATTAATTTTTATTTAATAGTCTCTTCTTTTTAATTTAACTTTAAATTAAAGACAATTTTCTTCAATTTTATTTCAACTTCTTCAATTTTATTTAATCTTTAACCAGTTTTATAACAGTCCAATACCAGTTGAACATTTTTAATCTTAAATATTTTATCTTATCGGTTTAATATTTGATTCGATTTTTAAAACATTAATTCAAACTTCAATCAACCTTAAGTTAAATATGCATATTTTTTTTAAAAAATTAAAACTAAAAAGACGTCGTTTTATTCCGAACACATTATTTCATTTAAAATTTTGAAGGTATAAACAAAATTAGACTGAGCAAGTTAAATCTAAACTCAACCTAAAAACCAAAGTTTTGAAAATAAATAAGTACGAGTATAACTTAAATTTCAATCAATTCAAAATTAACTCGTTTAAAGTTACTTGGCGTGGACTTAGTAGAACAAAATTTTGTCAATCCTCGATCCATCTAGAAGCTGCTCGTTACCCATACGTTGGATTAACAGTTCGACCATTTAGGAGTCTTTATGGTGCGAAGACGAAGCTGGAAACTAATATGCACAATCAAACATATTTTTAGTCAAAAGTATAGGATCATTGCATTTGAGAATTGGGGGATCTGTATCTATCAATTGACCATATTTTATAATGTTAATGTAAGAACCCAATGTCATATAGCAGCCATTATATGATGACTGACCATAATGAAAATCATTATTAACACTCACTGTCACACAATTGTAATCACCACTTAGCGTTACACCTTATAAACCCCGTTGGCAAGCTAAAATGGTAATTTGATGCAGTTTTAGTCATTTTGTCAATAATTGACTCAAGCCTAATTTTAATATGGTATCATAGCCGATGATTGTCCGTCTGGATGTTCAGTTTCAGCGGCTCGGTCCGATTACTACTGCGTTTATTTCAAGTGACAATTAGATATCCAGTCTCAATTACACTTAAGAAAGAGTGTTAGAGTTTTCTATATTGACTAAACATGAAAATATTAAAAGATTTATAAGTGGTAAGAATCAACTATCTAAATAACTAGTTTGACTCATTTTGACAATAACTAATCCAAGCCCAATTGTAATACTTAGGAGCCGGCGGCTAATATAAAAAATTATTAGGGTTAACTTATCAACTCATACCTAACTTGATCCAACAGTCAAATTATTATGATTGACAAATTAACTCAACTTCACTCTATAAAAACTTGAATTGACCAAACTTTCGGTTGAAGTTTAGAAGATTGCTAATTAATGTAGAAAATTACCAAGGTTAACAAACCAACCTGAACACAACCAAATAACAAATTGACCAAACTTTTGATCAGATCAAACAACCAAAATTTAATCGAACTCTGTCTCGTCAAGTTATAATATTCATGTTCATATTTTATTATTATTATTATTATTATTATTACAAAGGTTAGATTTTAGAGATGACAAATTTTGATTTATGAGCTTAAATTTAGTTATTTTCAACCGGCCGACTTATGAGTCATAAAATGACGTCCTTTTTTTTTTAAATATCTAGGCAATGCAAGCCCAAGGCCGGTTAAGGCTTAACTGAGCTTAATTGGCAAGCCTAATTGTTAGCTTAAAAAAGCAGTTGACATTCAACATTCATTGTGGTGCGATGGAAATTAATATGCATAATCAACACGTTTTAGTCAAAGTATATGATCATTGCACTTGAGAATTGGGAGATCTGAATCTATCACTCGTCGGTTCTTATAAGCAGCCATGAATATGACGACTGACCCTTCCTCCTCTAGAAGCATATTGAATTATAATGACCACTTAACTATGACTTATTAGCGTTGGAGCTTATAAACCCAGATGGGAAGCTAAAACAAATTATTAGGGTTAAAAAACCGGCCTCAATTCGACCCAATTAAACCGAATTAATTCGATTTTTGGTTAAATTCAGGAGAGCCTATGATTATTATATAAAAATTATCTCGAGTTTCCGAACCAACCCAAATCTAAGGTTGACTAATCAACCTAAACCCGATCTAGTCCAACAACTAAAATCACATACTAACCTAATTCTTAGATTGAACTTAGAAGGGTCAATGCTTAATATAGAAAATTATTAGGGTTTTAACTAACCAACTCATGCCTAACCCAATTAAACAGGCAAATTATTATGATTGACAAATTGATTCAAACCTATGATTAAAAACCTTAATCTATTTAAGTAATTTAATCATTCAACTCATTTTTAAATTTAATTTTCAACTTTTTAATTCAATTTATTTTAATCTCTTGTTATAAATTAACCAATTTATTAATTAATCAAAATTTTAATTAAACTTTAAATTAAATACAATCTTCTTTCATTTTATTTAATCTTTAACTAATTTTATAACAGTCTAATCAAAACCTTTTAAATCTTAATATTTTACCAAGATTAAGAAACCAACCCGAACGCAATCTTATCCAATAGACAAAAACTCAAATTGACCAAACTTCTTACCGCCGAGCTCGTCAAAGCCAACTCAACCTTGTTCGAAGCTGGTTTGCCCAACAACCTAAACTGAACCTATATCGAACAGCCCAAACCTAATTGAACCTTGGGTCGAACCCAAGTCAAGGAAAAATAGTCAAGTAAAACTTGAGCCATAAGTAACCCAAACCCAACCCCGATTTACCATCATCCCTAAAAATTACCAGTACTCTGCTAATGCACATGTTGGACTAGTTTACCTCTCCAGACAGTACAACCTTCATAAAAGAATATCACTTTAGGAACACCGGATGCCTCTTAAGCGTAAGTACAAAAAATCAATGCAACATTTTGAAACTTATGCGTATCTTTACATTGGCTACTCCACGAAGGACTAGGGAAAAAAAAGGACTCAACTTCAGATCAGATAATGTCCTTTCACACAGATTCTGCTCGTCCCCGCAAAGTGATGACACCACTTCAAACCAACAACTTTCTATGAGTTTGTGTGTCTCAAGTTTTCTCCAAGAAGATGCATTTTAAACCTAACTGCATCTGGCAATTCTCCAGAAACTTCAGTTTCAGAGCCTTCTGCTCGTCGAAATTGTATTAAATCATGGTACATTGGCCGAAAACGGGACTGAAATGCCCGGTAGGAGAAGTATGGTAACAGAGATGAAATAACACCAAGAAGGGCGACAAGCCAATAAAGGGGGCTTGGAGCACAGGCTTCCACAAAAACCATATAAGCTGTAGTGGACATCGTCGGGGAAATTGAACCATATACAACGAGAAATATATACCACAAGGCTATGCTTCCCCAGATGAAGAAATGCTGGATCCAAGTGAAGTAATTGATAGAGAGTGCCATTTGGCAATTTACAGCCCAAACTACAGAGGAGTACATTGTGGCTCCAAGAACCCCGTAATCGACTACTTGACCGTCTTTCCTGAAGGCCTGGTTAACCATGGAATTGGTGGTGAAGAAGAAGATAATTATGGAAGTCAGGACTCCATTGCACATCCAACCAAGAATTCGGGGCCAGCTGAAGAGGATGTTCTGCACTCCTTCTTGATATAACAAGGGATACTGCAGAAATAGATGTGCAGTCAATCACTCTCGGAAGGAAAATGCCATGAATGAGATATGAATTTTCATCAACAAGAAGCATGATTAAGTAATAGAAGTTCTAAGTGACAAGCTATAGTAAATTTTATCTCAACATATCTCAAGATTAATGATGTTATTACATGAAATGGGACCATCCAAATTCATCGTGGCCTAGGAGATGTGATTGAATGGTACCATAAATGTAGAGTTGGGATCAGGAACTACATACAACACTTTCACACAATGGCAATACAGTGACACAATAGTGTTATTTTGATTCCTTGACCTTTACCTTCCATAAATACACTTTAATACCTGCATATAATACCTCAATGGATGGTACATGCTTACCTTAAGACAAAGCCGTGCTGAAACATCCTGATCGAAAACACCAAGAGCAATCACAGGAAGTGAAGTGAAAAATACGTTGTAGACCGACATGTACCAATCATTATAAGCAGGCTGGCCCGAGAAAGAAGCATAGGCCTCGAACCAAAACAAAGTAAACCCAAATGCAATGTTCTTGTAGAAGAAGTAGCATATCTGTATCAGCCAACAATAAGGATGGCATGAGTAAGGACTAAGTAAATAAGTACTTCAACTCACTGATTTCTGTGTCAATACTTCAATTCACCGATTTCTGTGTTAATTTCAAGAGTGATAAATTTGTACAAGCATAGAAAAGAGAGAGAGAGTCACTTTTTGCTTTTTCACTAAGTTATCGTCAAGGTAAAATTCTGATGAAACACATTTAGATGTTTACCATCATAGCTATTCGCCTGTAGCACCAATGGCCATGTACAAGTAACAGACGTTCCAAGAAACGGAACTGAGCTATGGCATAATCACTTGACATTGCAGCCTGCAGTAAGTAACAATCTATTTCAGCATTTCACATTGAGAAAATTGGTTCAAGAATTCAATTAAAATTAAACCAAAATGATATCACATGTTACTTTCTCCAGATAAAATCTGTCATAAAAGCTGAATGTATGAAAAGAGCTCAGTATAAAGCAGTCAACATAGATCTGACAAGATAGTAGGATATCGACCTGCATTCCCTCGACGCCACTAATCCCAACTCCAATATCAGCCTCCTGAAGCATACTAACATCATTAGCCCCATCACCAATTGCCAGTGTTGATTTACCAGTTCCCATCTTCACCAGTCTTGTGACCTGCAAATCTCTTCCATTTCGGTTAGTTTTACTTGCATCCAATTGAAATGAAAATTCGCAGCAAGCTCTTAGCATGTCATGAACTCACACGAGCTTTATGTTTAGGAGTAGACCGGCAACAAATAACAGAAGCACAATCCAAAGCAAGTTCCAAAAACTCTCCCTCCAGCTTCTCCTCCAGTGCAAAACCCAATGACTTCCCATCAATCACCAAGCTAAATGCAATTGAGCTTTCTTTAGCAGAATCAACTTGAGATTTTCCTTCTCTTATTTGCTCCATTACACTTTCAAGAGAAGCCTAAACATAATCAAAGATTTCACACTTTTCATAAGATGAAGATTAATCAAGTCAGCATCTCCAGAATCATGTACCTTATAAGTAGCCTCCTTGTTCCCCTGTTTTTCCAGTGCTTCAATATCTGGGGAGTCAAGTGTGATAACGATCTGCTTCATCCCTTGCCTCAGTAGACTGCATGCATATCTGCAGCGATTTTCAACGGTTATAACTTCGAAACTTCCAAGATATCAGATTAGGCCTGAAATTGACACCATACCCAATATTAACTGCAGTCTCCATCTTATCACCCGTTAAGACCCATAGTTTAATCCCAGCCTTTGCAAGCTTTTCAATGCACTCTGGAACCTAAGACGAGGGTGATCCAAATGCTTAGTCAAAACAGGATCGGTGATGCAAAACAATAATAGCAAGAGCTAGAACATCTGAGTTATGATCAATGGAGGGAGACAAAGGAGAAAGGTAAGAAAGAAAAGCGACAAATACAAAAGATTTAAGAAGCTGAGGGAAGAATTATCAGTTGCCAATGCAATACGCCAAAAACGGAATGTGATATAATAGCTTAGTGTGTTTACAGTCCCTAAATTTTGTACATGGGGTGATTCCTACCCCTTTTTGCAGTTTATCCTCAACAGCTGTAGCACCGAGAAGAAACAAATCTCTTTCAATCTTATCAGCAAGCGCATCCACCATTACATCTCGGTCGGCAGTTACAGCTGTTTTGGCCTTCATGAATTCAGCTTCCCAAGCTCTATACTCTTCTTCACCAAGTTCACGATATGCAACTACCAAGGTTCGTAAACCTGCCTCAGCATATCTTTTGATGTGTTCCCTGGTCTTAGCCTCTACATTCTGGCCATCTTTAGATAGCCTTTCGAACATCACACTATGCACAAAAAGTAGAAGTGAAAAGATGACCGTAAGAAGAAATTCAATTTTCTTAATGATCTTTGCAAGTGCCTTTTGATCAAGATTCAAACCTGTCTGCACCTTTAGAAAGGAGTAGTAGCTTATTCTCAATACTCCTTACAATCACAGACATTCTTTTGCGAGAGCTACTGAACTCTAGGACCTGCAGAAGCTTGTACACTCTGCAATATATAAACAGGTAGAATGAGATGCTTTGTCAACATTATTCTTTCATCATGCTCTATTTTAAGATTTGCGCTTGTGGCAGCTTCAGGTAATATAATCTAAATGAAGAAATTGTTTATCAGAACTACCAAAGAGATTACATGAACCTTACTTTACTTCATGAAATTGAAGGGTAACTAAAAGAGAAGGCTAGGTTGAGCTCTTCTGTACGCAGTAATCTTTAATTGACACCAGACTTGACTTACTAAAGGTCCAATCTCAATTACCATAAATAGCTTCACATATTTTGGTTTCTATTGAAGCAATAGCGTATAAAACTTCTTTTAACCCAAAAAAAAACAGTAATTGTACTCGAAAGCTCACCGATCAGTTTTATTACCAGTCGCAGGATCTAATTCATGCAGTGATATGCTTGTTTGTGTCCTCTCAAATAACTCAAAGCCAATCTCCCTTGCAGCTATGACAAAGGCTGCTTCATCAGGTGACTCTGCTTCGTAAAATATTAGACCTGATTCTTTATCTAGCTCTGGAACAGCTGTATTGCAGACTGCTAATACTTGAAAGAACTTTTGTATGAGATCTGAATGAAGTTCATTAACCCAATTTCCATTTGATATGCGTTCGTCGGTAAAGTTAAAACCCTTTATCAACTTTCCTGGCTCCTTATAGCCTGTTACGTCAGATGAAGTTTCATCAACTTCCTGCCGTTCAAGGGCCCTTTCCACATATGTCATGCCCCGGCCATAAGCAGTCCCTGCTATGGAACATCTCACAAACTCCATTGAATTGCATGTCAAAGTGCCTGTTTTGTCTGAAAGCACAGTATCAACCTGCCCAAGTTCCTCATTCAAATTAGATGTTCGTGCATGTGCCGGCTTGTCATTTTCCTCATAATACATTTCCCGATCTTGGTTAATGAAAATGCTCTGTAAAACCTTCACGATTTCAATTGACACATACAGCGATATTGGTATCAGATATCCGTATAGCATAAGCCCTGTCAAGAGGTGCAAAAATGCAGCAAGCGATGCTCTTTGGGGATCATAAAACACTTTTGTGTTATCAGGACGCAGGTACCATCTTCTATACCGTCCACCGCTAATATCTCTTCTGGTCTCAATACCAAAAAATAAAGAGCCGATAAATGAAATCGAAATCAAAGTGCTGAAAAGAACATATATTATCTTATCCATTCTCCTTTCAATCTTACTCCTCTTTGATGGAGGATCCACAGCGTTCTGCATCACCTTTGTGTCATGTCCCGTGAATATAACCACACCATAGATATAGTCAGTGTTCTTAAGCTTAGAATCCCTCAAAAGAATCTGCTGTGGTGAGAGTGGGTACTCTTTATTGTTGTAGTTCAATGTACCAACAAATGTATAAAGGTTTTCATTCGGGTCTTCACACCTAATAACAGCCCTAAAATTCTTCAAAGATTCTTCATCACATAAGTGGGACGTCACATCTAAAGCATGCTTCAACTTTAAATTGGTTTCTCCATCAAGATTCATAGTCTCAACATAACAAATTCCATCCTCATAGCTTGATGAGAGCATAAGCAGATCAGCAGGAAAGTAATCGTCCTTATACACCTTCACAACATCCCCAACTCGTAGTTTCTTCCATTTTGTGTCATAGAATGTAAACTCTTTACCATACACTTTAGCCTTTCTATTGTTAGCCTCTACATCCTGAAACCATTCAAAGTTTCAACTTTCAACTAATAAAAATCGAAATTCATTGGAGTTCTATTGAAATAAAAGAAGAGTAATTAAGAGTGGAGTTATGAGTTGAAGGACCAAACTGTTATGCTATGACAATACATGACATATAGCAAATAAAGCAGCAATAAGGGAAAGGCTAGAGTAAAAGTAGAAGAAATAAGAGTTCACAAAAATCTGGCATGTCCTTCTTAAGTGGGAGAGACAACTTAAGCGGACAGCTCGCTTTGGAAAAGAAAATAAACTCTTCTCATAGCTGTTATGATAGTGTGAGAAATGCACACATCAACGGTGGGCATAGGAAGCCATTAGGCACCCTCGAACATTATTCCGATATCAAAATGCAGAATATGCTACTACCAGGGCCTAAAGGACAAAATTTACCATAAGCAAAAGAAATGCTAGATTTACCTGCTTTCTTCTCCTCCAATCTTCCACAGCCTCTTTAGCCATAGTAGCTCCAATAACCACAAGCAGAGGTGCAAGAACACTATAAGCAGTGTAGGCAGCCAAAGGACTGAATGAAACAAAAGCAACAACAAGAAAGTAGATATTTGCAACCCTCCTAAACTGCTCAAACAACGACTTGGGTATAAAGTTAGCCGCCGTGTACTTGGTAGTGGAAACATAATTCCCTCTGTAATTGAACCTGAGTGCCTCCGGATTTTCAGGTTCATTGCAATACACCACCCTCGAGTACCCTTTTTGCCCAATTTGAGCATGATCATGTCTAAACGAGGATTTAAAACATGAGAACGAATACAACTTGCTAAAATGTAAACGTTTCGTAGTCATTCTACTGGTCAGCACTAAAATGGTGTTTTCACAATATATAAAGTTTAGACCTTGGCAAAATTATCAAACTAGCCATAACACTCAAAAGAACTGGTAACCAACACGAAGAAACAACCTTTATCCCATATCCTTTCAAAAATCGTAGATCAACTTAACACAGTCATGGTGTGCAAAATACCAGAAATAACTATAAAGTTCAAAACTTTATGTCGCCGTTAAGCTTGAAATGTTTCCAACTTCAGGCTGAAGCACATAAAGATTCACAAAGAGAGAACTTTTATCATAAAGACCGTCACATCCCACTTCCCATTTCGTCTTTAGCACAGCCAAATACAAGGAAAAGGACAAGAAAAGGATATAATCCTAGTTGAAAGTTTGGGACCAAGCTAGAGCAAGAAAAATGAAAACTTAACCATGAATCTTGATTATTCTTGAGGATTGTGTGTCTCCAAGTGAATTCCTTACTCTCAATGGAAGCTGTGGAGATCTCTTTCTTGTGGAGAGAGGCACAATCAGTGAGTGATAGAGATGTAGCCTTTTTTCATTCTTCTAGCCATTACAGTACAAAAATGTAATGTAGTAGTTAGCTTTGCCGCTATAATAAGCAAAGAGCGTTTTAAAAAATGGACGAGAAGCACCTGATCACGACTCTCTATGATGACTTGGCACGATCTTTGGCTGACACTTGGATAAAAAACCCAGAAGACTCAAGAGAGAACACGTTTTTTGGTGAGTCGGAGGTGTACTGTATCATATCTCTTCCGTCGGTCTCGTCTAGTCTTCCAAACATTGGGGCCAGTGATTAAGAGTTTTTTTTTTGTCTTTTCAACGACTTTCTTTAGGGCTTGGAAAAGAACACTTCTACCAAAGTCTATTTATAAGAACGTGTCAAAAGAAAAGGAAAGATGGTAATTTTTTATTACCAAAATTTTAAAAAATTGTTAAAATTTTTACTTTTTTTTCATTTTAAAGTTTAAACTTTCTTTTACCTATAATTGAAAATTTCATTTGTTTAGTTATTTTAATTATAAAAATTTTGAATCATTTAATTTTTAATTTTTCAGTTCTATCTATTTTAATAATTCTTATTGTTAAAAATATATTAGTTTATTAATTAATTAGTCAATTTTTATAAATTAATAAGTTCTTATAAATTAAAATAAATTAATTTCTTTTCATTTAACAATTTCTTTTTTAATCAAATTTTAAACTTTTTAATAAATAAAACAGTGTCTTTCAATCATATTTCAATTTTTTAATTTTATTCAATTTTAGTCGATTTTATGATAGTTTAATACTGATTGAAACTTTTAAATCTTTTACCTTTTGCTTTATCACTTTAACTTTCGATTCAGTTTTAAAAACATTAAAAGATAAGATTATGTATTTTAAGGTTCTTGTTGAGATATTATTATTGTTTATTTATTTTAAAATATTTTATTATTTAAATTATTAAAAAATATGATATTAGAAAAACTTAAAATAAACATACATATATTTTATTGAAATTTTGTTCAATTATTTCTAAAAATTAATGTTGCTTAGAAAAATGTCAATCTTAATAGTAATAACAATTTGTGTTCATTAGAAACCTGAAAATTTTAACATTATAAAGTGCTTTTTAAGTAACTTAAAATAAGTAAAATTCAAAATAAGTGAGATTATGAAAATTTTAATACAAAAAATATTTTAAAATAAACATAACTAAATAATTTAATAAAATATCATTTTTTAGAATTTTAATATTATGAAAAATAAAATATATAGAATAAATAAAATTACAAAAGAAAAAAGTTTGAATCTTTTGACTTACAAAAATCGTTAACAAAACCATATATTACATCCTTTAATGACTGCTTCAGTTAATGGAATAACTAATTTTCTACTTAGGCAGATATTTGCGAAGTTCTGGATAAGATTGAATTGTCTTTGCCTATATATATTGTTATATTACAATTATAGTTCCTCGGAAAACGCAAAAAGTGAATCAACTTAAAACTACGCCGTAATTGCGTGACAAGTGGCTATTCAATCTTCAGTTGCTATCTTCTTTAGTGAAAAAATGAAAATAGACAAATAGTACCTCCGAAGCGGAGTCCTTCACAGTTCCTGATGGTTTAGTGAGAAACGGACAGTGACGATTGGTTACGGGACCACGAGGGGACAACCCTTCCACGTGCATGTAAGAATCGGGACTAACCTCTGATGTGACTGCCGTTTAGCCCTGCTACCAACCACTCCGTTAGACAGCATGAAATGCATGCCAAGAGCAGGATATGACTAACTTAAGCCACTCAATGTTCTACTTAACACCAATCCAATGGAACGGATTAAATTAGGGATTAAATTACGGATTATAAGAAAATTAATGTCATTCAAAATGACATATTTTTTATTTTTTATTTTAAAAATAGAAATTAAATAGAGTCGGGTCAAATCGAATTTGGGTCAGATTGACCGATTACCATCCCTAGACTAGGTTACATGGATGACAAGTTTTTTTAATTTGGCTTGACTTCATCTGGCATAATTTAAAGTTAACAGATTTAGTTTGATTAGGTCGAATTTCATGTCGAATTTGAGAAATTTTAAAATTTTAAAATTTGAACTAGACTCAAATTTCAAATTTCAAAATTAGAAATTTTCAAATAAAATAACGTTATTTTTAAAATTTTAAATGAAAATAATAGGATTTAGAAGTAGCACAATCAAAATTCAAAGTGGGATTGAGCCTGACTTACTAAATTATATACTCAACTTAATTTTTTAATTTTTGAATTAAAATTTAATAAAATAAAATTATTTTAATTCATTCATTTTTATGTATTACTATTTTGGTTTGATTATTTCAGTCAAAATTAATCCAGCTCTCTAAAAAATTTAATCGATTGACTGAAATTGAAATATTAACTTTATTGAAACTTGATTAACCTAATTTATTACAAAATTTTGAATTTAAAAAATGAAAATCTAAATTACAACAAAAAGATCATAATTCATCTTAATATATGCGAATTATCGTGTGCACTTGAATAATTTATCTAGCACTTATCTAATGTCAATTTATGAACAAGGTTGAAATTGAATTAGACTGAATCTGAGTTACAAATCTTTTTTTTAGTAACTCAAAACTTGATCAAATTTAAATAAAATAATATTATTTTATATAATTTAATTTAATTTATTTGATAAAATAAAATTATTTTGATTCAAATTAATTCAAACAAAATTAAACTGAATTTTTAAAATAAATAAAGTTCAATTAATTTAAAATTTTAATGTTTATTAAAATGTTGAGCCGGCTTATAAATAATCAAGTTAATTCTTTAAAAACTTTCTAAATTTAAAAAATGAATCTCTTAATTATAAAGAGAATACTTAGTCATAATTTACTTGGATTTTCGAATTAATGATAAACAATTTAACTGATTCGTTAGCTCAATAATAAAAATTTTGAATTTACTAACTTTCCAATTCTATTTTCCTCAATAATTCTTATTTTTAAAAATTAAATAATTTATTAATTAGTCAATCAATTTTATAAATTAATTAATTTTTATATATCAAAATAAATAAATTAATTTTTATTTAACAATATCTCTTTTTAGTTAAACTTGAAATTAAAAACAATATTTTTTAATTATATTTTAAAATTTTTAAATTTTATTTAATCTTTAATCAAATTTACGATAACGTAATATTTATTGAATATTTTAAACTTTAAGTTTCATCGGTACTAATTTAATTTAAGTCAACATTACGCAATAATACTCACCGGATTCTATAAAACAAATATGGTTCGACCAAATTAACTTATCTGCCGTAGACTACATTTTGGTTGGGACGGAGCGGAGGAGAAAACACGTCTCGTCATGGTCAGTATCAATGAGCCCACCATTTGACGTGAGGAGGGAAGATAGTATTAATTAGAAATCAATTATAACTTGCCACGTGCACAGTGTTTTGGGTTTCAATCAAATTGGAAATTGATGCACTTGTATTATACAAATTTTGTCTTCTAAAAAGCCAAGTTTGATGGGAAATTTGGACCCGTCTCTCGTCTAGTGATGCTTGTCAAGTGATTAATTATTCAAAGCTTGTCAATTGTCATTACTACACCTTTAAATCAATCCACATCTTAATCAGTGGCGTTAACGGGCTGGACTGAGTTGAAAATCTGGCTTTAGGCCTAAACCAATTAAATGTATGTCTTTAATTTTAAAATTATAATTAACCTTTTTTACTTAAAAATAATAATGTTTTAAAAACCAAACAAAAATTTAAATTGATAAAACAAGATGTTTAAGGTTTAAAAAAATTAATCAGTAGTAGACTATAATAAAATTAGCTAAAATTTTTACAATTAAACCGATCGAATTATTGTTTTTTTTAATCATTGCAAAACAACAGTGGTTTATTTAAAATTTTTAAACTTAGAGTAAGGTGGAACAACTTAAACCTAACATAATTTGAAGCCTAATTAATCCGAACCGAACTCTATGATTTTGAATGAAGCCAAATTAATTCGAGCCCACATCTCATGGTCAAGGTCATTGACATAGGAATTGGGTTCAGGCTTTCCTTAGCCCCTTCTCATCAATAGACTCCTGACGTATACGAAGGAGTGTGGTTCGTTTGAAAATTTTCTACCTCTCTATCTATTTCTAAGATGCTTGTCTAATGCCGAATCGATAACCTATGCATAAAGTATATTCTTTGGATTTGAAGCAAAAAAAAGAAAAAAAAAACAACTTCACTGATAATTACTTGTTTGGTCATAAGAGTCATCGGAATATTTTGATTTTCTCTCTCCGGTATTTTTTTTATACGTTGTTTTTTTATATAAGTCTTTATTTGTACAAGTCTTTCACATGCACGATAAAATTTATGAAGATTAACATCTTCTTTTGTTTTTATATACTTTTTCTTGATTGGGGAAAATAACTTCAAGATCCACTTTTATTATCAGAAGCAAATATGAGATAACAAATTCAGTCTTTCACTAAGATTTTGAATATCTGTTCCGAATTTAAACTGGTTATGTTTCGCCCCTTCCTCAGAGAAAGACAATCAAACAATTCCCAATTATTATATCTTTTATTAACAAAATGATCTGATTTCTCATTTGATTTGACTCATTTTATAAAATATATTTTATTTTAACAATATTTTCATATGGTTGGTATTTTTTTAGTTCCTATTTTTGGAAATCATTATATACTCTCTTAAAATTTATTTTTTTTTATTTTACATGTAACCTCTAGCATTATTTTCTGTTGAAAAACTTAACAAATAATAGAAAATATATTTCTAAAATATATTTTCCAAAAAAGTGAAAAATGCTATTATATAATTTAATCAGGTATTAAATAACATAATATCTGTTATTATTATATTACATGATATATGATCTTACTCGTCACATCCGACTAAGTGTTATATCTTCTAAAACGACACAAAGAGAGATTCAATATAATAATGTTGAAAGGGAGACGAGGGCATGCACAATAATTTCATTTTTATTGTTTTTTTGGTACTTTGGAGAGAGACTAATTCCTCAAGAACGTAATTGGTCTAGCATCGTACTGGAGAAGCAAACCAAGACGTGGCCTAGGGAAATCTCAAAGAACCCAACGTGAAAAACTAGAAGACCCATGTTTAGCTAGAAAGTCCGTGATTCCCCTCTCTGAGGGTATGTTGAAGAGAGCAACACCACGCTCGCCCAAGGAGTCGTCGAATGTCAGCAACAATGGCCAAATAAGGATGAGATAAGGGGCATGCGCCCTTGATAAGATTAATCGCTTAAAGTGAGTCAGACTCAGCAATCACCTTGGGGTGATCACGAGCCCAAGCAATAGATAGACCATGATATATAGCACGAAGTTCAGCTAGCATGTTGGTTGCATGCCCAATGAAACTCGAGAAACCAACCAACCACCGCCCATGTTCGTTCCTGATCAAGCCACCAAACCTTGCATCTCTTAGGCTCCCAATCGAGCTCCCATCCACGTTAACTTTGACATAGCCATTATTAGGTGCTTGCCACGAGACCCATCTAGGTTTAGGTATATTATCATGATCCTCCACAAGAAAGGCCATTTGGCACTCACTAACGAGCTTGACATGCCACCTGTATTGTGCAATAGTAGACATAACCTAATGTTGGATAAGCTCTTTGTTTCTTGCGCACCAGATAATCCATGCGCCAGTAATGATATTATGTATATGGTCATAAGGACAAGAAGTATCCAAGATATAAGAAGATACTCACTCATCAAGGTTAGTAGCAAAAAATGAGACATGTGGATTGCCAAGGATGTGGAACCACACTTGCCGCGCCCAAGGACAATCACGAAGGGCATGAATAGTAGTTTCCATGTGCTTACCACATCGGAAACATAGAGATGAAGTGGTCATACCACGCACGTAGCATGTTAGTAGGAAGTCGGTGTCGCCGAATCTGCCACAAGAAGCGATATTTAGCTTCCAAATTCTGGACCACTGTTTGTGAGGGTCAGCAGGATAAGGGACCCAAGAGATGTATTCATACCCCGATTTCACAGTATAGCTACCAAACATGGTCTCTCCCCAAATCAATGTATCGTTGATCATTGTATCACGCGGTACCGGAATAGCAAGGATGCTTCTCATTAAATCCCTTCCCAAAGGTGTATGAAAGCGGGAAAGTTGCCAGTCTCCATTTCCATCAAGGAGGTCATTAAGTGAAAGATTGAGATCACGATTGTCAATATATGGGACTTGCTCACGGAGAGAGAACTCACTAACCCGTTTGTCATTCCATAGAGAAATAAGCTCTCCATTACCAATTCGCCAAGTAAAACCATCCTTTAGGTAAAGAAGAGATTTTTTTATGGCCTTCCAACTTGGAGAAGCAGTAGGGGGTTGTTGTACTATGCATAAGAGTGGCATTACGTAGATACTTACCCCGCAAGGCATCAACCCAAGGCTTTGCAACGTTCTGGACAAGAGAGCACACCAATTTTCCTAACATGGCAATATTGTTTTCTCTGGCCATTCGAATACCCAATCCACCTACTTCTTTAGGGCTACAAACTGCTACCCACTTTAAACAATGGAAACCACGACCTGTATTGGAAGATCGCCAAAGGAAGTCATGACAATGCTTATCAATCATATCACAGGTTCCAGTTGGCATCCAACAAGTTTGCATAGTGTAGAAAGGTATTGTAGATAGCGTAGATTTAACTAAAGTGAGACGACCAGCCTTATTTAGCAATTTGGCTTTCAAATGGCCCTAATTTCAATCCCAAAATCATGTATTTAATATTGTAGTGCCATTGGACAGACATTTTCGATACCGAAAATCAACCGGTTCGCCACTTGGTGATTTTTTCGGTCCGGAAAATTTTCCCAAAAAATTTCAGAAAAATTTCTAAAATTCCCTTAAACTATAAAACACACAAAGACTCACTCTAATAAAATTTTCAAACAAAATTTTCACATTATTCACAACAAATTTCATTTAGGCCTAAATACCGGGAAATGTCATGAATGCATGTACAGTTCTTTTTCATGTGCAAAATTTCACTGTTCACAAATAACAATATGCATGAAAAATGGCAAATCAGTCCTAGTCACTCTCACCCCTTCCCAAATTACTATTCTACCCTTCCCGTCGGGGGTGGGATATTACACATGGGCACTCCAAGATAGGTCCCTAGGTCCAAAGTAAAGGTCAAATAGAGTTAATGTCTTAACGTCTCTCGGTGGCGCCTATTAATATGGGGGGAATAAAAGTTTTAGAATTCTGCTCATTAATCTGCATCCCACAGCAAGCACAAAACTGTTGAATGGTATTTAAGACCACCTGACACCCCCGGACAGTGGCATGGGAAAATAAGAGCACATCATCCGCAAAGAGGAGATGGGAGATAGCTGGACTGTCCCTAGATAACTTGACATGTTTCCATTGATTGGACACAACCCTGTCCGAAATGAGCATAGAGAGTTTCTCCATACAGAAAATAAAAAGGTATGGAGATAAGGGTTCCTCTTGTCGCAACCCATGCTTAGGTTCAAATTTTGGGAGGCATGCACCATTCCATAAAATGGATAGGCGTGAACTAGAAACACATGACATAATAAGAGAAATGAGGCGCAATGGCAAGTTGAAATCAAGCAAGGTTTGCCTTAGGAATCGCTAACCAACTCGGTCATAAGCTTTAGCAAGATCAACCTTCATAGCTAAGTATCCCTCCTCCTTTTTTGATTTCCGGATGGTATGAACCACCTCTTTGGCCAGGATGATATGCTCAGCAGCGGTTCTCCCTGATATAAAAGCCCCTTGCATAGGATGGATAAGCGAATCCAAAATAGGTCTAATACGTTGGACAATCACTTTGGTGAGGATCTTGTAGCTCAAGTTACATAAGCTGATAGAACGAAATTGAGACATAGAGACAGGCTGCTCATCCTTTGTCTCTGATACCACTCGTAAGCGCACCTGTCCGTCGGTACGTAGACACGGGAAAATGACCTGACTGGCTAACCCTCACAAGGTTAACGCTTCACCTAACCACTCACTGGTTAAAGACATCGACTACACAAAGTCGGATTGGAAGTGTGTATCA
>JAOQMQ010000001.1:21562187-21576495 GCA_027563845.1 Erythroxylum subrotundum | reverse complement strand
AATAATTTTTGTTGATAATTTATTAATAAATATTATATAAAAATTAAAATATATTTAATTAATTAAAAAATAATTTATCCTTAAATTTTATCTAATATATAATTACCATCAATAATAAAAATATAATTATATTGCGATTAACAATTAAATATGTTTTTATTTTTATTTGAAAGAAAAACAAACAAAAAATTAAAAACGAAAATTAAAAACAACAATAAAAAAATAGAAGTAAAATCAAACAATTCCTAAATTTGTTCAAGTTTTGAGTATACTTGAAAAAGTTTAAATATATTTTTATAGTCGAATTTAGAATTTTTTTATATGGGTATGATTTATTTATTTTTACTTTGAATTAAAAAAAGAAGAAGTGACAAATATAATTAGAATTATATATATATATATAATTTGGACCAAGCTTAGATTGAATTTCGAGAATTGGACTTTACCTGATACCTTCAAACCTAGTTGGGCTAGACTAGTTTGACCGGTTTGGGCTAGGTATTTTAGCTATCCCAAAAGATCATGGAACGAAATGTTCAAAGCTACAATTCATCACCTTTCCTTCCTCGCCGATGGCCGCCATTGACAGGATCCAAACCAACGTTACTAATTTCCGAGCTAAATGCCTCAATATCATATGGTTTTCAATTCTCTTACTTTGCTTACTGTGACGCTCCACTTCTTTGATCGGCTTCACAGTCACGATACTTGCATGGCTATTCCTATTTTTCCAACGTGAAGTTCAGTATAATGTCCTTACAAAGCTCTCTCTTCTCCTGCTAAATTTTCTTCAGGAAAACCTTAACTGTCACCTTCTTTGTTTTGTTTATGCTTGAGTTGGTAATTAATTGTGGTAGTTGAACAATATTAGACAAATCATTATTTTGGTGTAGGATAGATACACTGGAAAGTGAGTAACACTAAGCTACAAGATTTCTTTGGCGAGACTTTTAGTGGGTCGTTATTGTTGGTACAGGAGTCAGGATAGATACGAAATCATAGTTACAACTATTTCTTCTGCAGAAAGTGCATATCTTTCACTAAATAACTATGCACAAAATTGCAGAAGTCCAACAATACAAACTATATCGTGTGTTTATTGCTGAAATGAGAAAAGCCAGAGTCTGCATTCAATTCATTTCCAGTGTTTTGTTTTGTTCTTCTGAATTTAGATACCCTTTGAACCGGACTACCTGTAAAATAAGTTAGTTTCTTGGTAAAACAATACCAGAGAATAGAGCAACTTCAACACAAAAACTCATTCAAGGCATACTTGTAGGGTTGCTTGAAGACGAAGAAGAAGTAGCATGAAAATATGCTTGAAAAAAGCCCCTGTTCTCTTTGAGAAGCTCTCTCCACACTACAAAAGAAAATTTCTTTATGTTGAGAGAAGCAAAGGAAGCACAGAAGTGATGAGAGTGAGAGCTGATCACCTGTTAAGGTGACAATTGGGTCGATCTTAGCATGCCTTGAAAGTGCTTTGACACACTCATCTCTGCCCATATGAAACAGCAAGCATCTCTCTATCAGATGTTGAACCTACACCATTTCATGTATATAATACAAGAATATATAGCAATACCAATACCAATAACAAGAAGAAGAAGAAGAAGAAGTGTAATGTACAGACAAAGCCAAGATTGAAACTTTTGGTAGATAGCTGTAGTACCATTCTTACATACTCATGTGGTTGGCAATGCAAACAAGGAAGTTGATGCTGTTGGTGACACATTTGAGAGTTAGATGCAGAGAGAGGGAGAGAGAGACTACTTGTATTAAAAACTGTTAAACAAGTGAAGGTTGTGAGATATTTTTGGAGGGGAGATATTTATGAATGTTGGTTATGTACACATCTAACACAAAAGTAGAAGAGAGGGAAGAAGTAGAGAGTCGAGTGGCAGTGGCTGTTATCCACACATATCCAAGTGAAGGGCCAAAAGTGCACGAGTAATCCAAAACAAAGGTTCACCTCATCCACAAGCTGTAAGAAGCCATTTGTCATGGTGGTCCAAGTTAGCATTGCCAATGTATCCGGCCAAGTTAGCATTGAGCCCGAGACAGCTGATCGGATTCTAAGTCAAACTCGCTAGGCTCAAACTTTTTTTAATTTAAAAATGTACAAAAATGAGGATATTTTTAATAAAATGACATTATTTTATTTATAAGGTCTTGGCTCGGGTCAGGTCTAAACAGTCACAAACATGAATTCGGCCTGAAATCTGATTTTTTTTCATAAAAACAAGGTTTGAGACTTAGTTAATCTGGGCTTGGCCCGTTAACATAAAGGATGAGCTGGTCAAATTGAACCAAGCCTAACTATTATCTCTAATCTCTATATTTTATTTAAGTTTAATTAAATTTAAATCATAAACTTAATTTTAAATATAATTAAAATTGACTAGGTTTTAGTTTTTCTGGTTTTTTAAATTTTTTACAAATTTATTTTTTTAAAAAATAAATTTAAATTTCAACCAAAACCACTAATTCATATTTTATGTTCTAATCCTAATCGAATTAAAATTAAATTAAAAATATCAACTATCATCAAAGTAGGAGATTTTTCAAATCTCTCTAAATTAAGTCTTGAATTCAAATTCCAATAAAGATTCTTTAAGTATCAAATATTTAGTTCATATGTAATAGATAATTTATTAAAAATATATATTTATAGATTATTAAATATGTTTAAAATGCATTTAAAAATTAATTTTGCTTTTTTTAAAATAGTAGATTGAGATGAATGACATAAATATGTTCACCTATTAATTCATATATTTAAGAAAATTAACTTCCAAGTTTATTGTATTGGTTCGCGTGATTGAGTTTTTTTATATTAACTTTCTTAAATCGTATATAAGGAAGTAGGTGAACATTAAAAGTTATTATTGGATTTTTATCTTGAAATTTTAATAACCTCAACGACCATGAAAATGTAATTAAAATCAATAAATTAAACATAAATAATTGAGAAAATGTGTTTTTTAGGAGAAGATTTATAAAATTTGAATCAAAATCTGTTTGATATTAAGGATTTAATTACAAAATTTTAATGAAAATAAATTATTAAAATTTAAATTGTTTATCTTCTTCAATATTTTATAAAAAAATTTAAATAAATAATTTTAATTATTTGATTAATATTATAAATTGATTTTCTCAATCTTAATTCATAATTTTTAGTTATTAAAATTTCAAGCTCATATATATATATTATTATTATTATTATTTATTTGTTATTATTTTATTTTCTATTTCTTTCTTTTCTCTTCTCTTGGGTCATTTAAAAACAGTCTCTCTCTGCTAATTAAGGATAAGATTGAGTATTATGTAGTTAAATTTCAGAGAGCATCAATTTTAAGGACCCTTAATACAACTTTTAAAAATATATAATTTATGTGCAACTATTGTCCAAGTTTTTAGTAAGATAATTCATCTCTTATAAGTCATTTAATGTTTATGAAATTGTATAATTTAGTAGCATCTATTTCTTTTTATCTAAAGGTGAAATAATTTCAATAAAAAGTTAATAAATTTATTTTTATTTTTAAATATTCAAGTAATTACATAATCTTTTTTATATAACATTATAACATAAGCAATTATATTACACTTATAATTAATTAATTGTTAGTTAGTATTTACATACTCGTAACATGATAATTCATAAAACAAATTTTATAGTTGAAAATTTTTAAGAATATCTTACATTGAATAAAAAATGCATAAGTTTTTTAAAAATAACAATATCAATTTTATTATTAAATTTCATAAAATAAAATTTTGATATGATTAAAAATAAAAAGTTGTTAAATATAAATTATAAAATATAAACAACAAAATTAAAGAATCTTTCTTTTTTTGGTAATTAAATATTCTATCTAATTTATTTCAAACTTTAATACTTTATTTTATCATACAATTATGCGTTTATATTTTTTTGTACACAGTTGAACATCACATACTGTCAAGGAGATTTCATGCCAATTCGATATTCCTATTCGGATATAAAGAAGATAACCAAAAATTTCAAAGACAATTTGGGAGAGGTTATGGCTCTGTATATAAAGAAAGACTTCGAAGTGGTCGTTTTGCAGCTATAAAACTATTGGGCAATTCCAAAAGTAATGAGCCAAGATTTCATTAACGAAGTTGGTACTATTGGAACAATTCACCATGTCATTGTGGTGAAACTCATTGGTTTTTGTGTTTAAGGATCAAAGCGTGTTCTTATGTACGAGTTCATGCCCAACAGTAGACAAGTACTTGTTTTCTCCCAAAGTCACCAACTTAATTAGTATAAAGAAGATCTATGAAATTTCTCTTGGAGTGGCTCGTGGAATTGAGTATCTATATAGAGGTTGTTCTATACAGATTCTGCATTTTGACATTAAGCCTCATAACATCCTTTTAGACGAAAACTTTGTTCCAAAGATTTCAGATTTTGGTATAGCCAAACTTTGTAAGACAAAAAATACAGTTGTGTCTCTAACATGTGTAAAAGGAACCATTGGCTATATGACTCCTGAATTGTGTTACAGACATATTGAAAGAGTCTCTTTCAAAGCTGATGTGTATAACTTTGTAATTTGCTGATGGAAATGGCAGGGAGGAGGAAGAATTTGAATGCAATTGCAGATCATTCGAGCCAAATTTACTTTCCTACATGAGCTTATGAGCAATTTAGAAAGGGGATGTACATATAACTTAGAGAGTCTAATGCTACAGAAGAACAAACCAAAAATAACAAAGAAAATGATTGTGATAGTGCTTTAGTGCATGCAACTGAAGCCTGATAATCGACCTCTTATGTATAGAGTGATAGAGATGCTCGAACAAGATGTAGAAAGTCTAGAATAGCCTCTAAAGTTGTTGTCTACACAAGTTGTAGAAGATGAAAATACTGAAATGGACAAACACCCAATAGAGATAAGAGATCCTATAAGTGACTGTTCTGATTCCATCAGTTTACTTGTGGATGCAAAATAAATAGTAATTTAAAGTATTCATTAGAAGAAAAATGAGAATGTAAGTAAAATGTTGCTACTATCATATTTAAAGCCTGGAATTCAAGAGTCGTCTAGAGTATTTAAGAACAGTAATATGACAATATAATTGTACTCACAAAGTCATTTCTTTTGACAATTTGTCTTACGCAAATAATCATTAATAAAATTTCCGTGTTGACATATATTATATTTGACTGTCTGCAAGATTAATAATGTCTTAAAATAGAAAATTTTACATTTGATAAAAATATTGATAATTTTTTTGTTATTTCAATTTGCAATTTTTGAAAATGGATGAATTTAACAATGCTGGGTGTCCATCTGAGAGGCCATCCTCTGAAGGGGTTAATCATTTAACTGCTATTTCAATTCATCAGGCATCATTCTCTGTGCCATAATGATTTAAGACTTTTTAGGTCCATCATTCCCCCAGATTTTTACATTAACGTTTCCTTTCTTCCAGGTTAGGTTCAACAATATTACTGATATTGAAGCGTTCAATTCCTTCATTTCCTATTAAACCTTTTGAAGCACTAAAGTATGAAATTTTTCTTATTTTATTTGTCCTTATTCTCCTGAAAACTTACATTTCCACTGATGCTTACTGTTTTCACTTTAATCGGAAATTCAGTGTCTTTAAAACGAAATGATTTATAACAGGGAAGGAAAAAAAGTAGTATTCAATCTACCCCTGGACTAGGGGTAATTATTACCATGTCTTTATCTATAATCTCCTTTTTGTTGTTTATCATTCATTGTCCCTCACATAATATCTGAAAATAATAATATTTGCTGATTAAATAATATTTGAGAATTTATGGTGCTTCCCATTTCATTTTTGGGTTACTATTCCTTGACTGTGGAGTTTGTACAGAGGTTGTTTTGACCTTGGTGAAGATGATGTTGATGCAAGAGTAAAAATTGGAAAGACAGTCCTGAAATAGAGCCTGATTTTCAGGTTCTTACAAAGCTAGTATGGCCTTCTGTTAAGATATTCTATTTTATTTTTAGTATTATTTGTATTATGATATATTTGGTATATTTTTTGTAATTAGGAAATTGGTTTGATATATGTAAGTTAAGATATTTGTGGAAGAAAGGAATCTTAAACAACAAAAAATCCTAAAAGAGGAAGGACCTGTGGAAAATAAGAATCCATGGTGTGACAAAGATCTATCTTTTTTAGTTGTTGTGTTTAGGCATTTTTCAGAGATCAATTACAAAGTTTTACAACAGATTTTCGTTTGAAGACTCTCCGTGATTATGTCTTAATGTTGCTTCACACATAAGAGAGTTTTTCATTGACTTAAGTGTCTTTGTTTCTTATATTCTTGATTTAATCACTTGAGATATTCTTCTTTTTGTTTCATTCTTCGTTTTAAAATTCTCTGTTGAGGTTAGCATGAGTTAGTCATACTATTAGGTATGAGATTCTCTTACGGGAGTGAGTATAAGTGGATAGCTTCAAGGAATAAGCGGTGTCAGCCCCGTAATAGCCGCGTATAAGCCTATTGTACTACTGTAAAAGTTGATTAATCTAAGTGAAAGTCTTGTAAACATAAGTCTTGTGTGTCTAACTGCGTTAAAAAAGTTTTATATTTTGTGTGTGTAATTTATTTGTTGCACGGTTAATTTGTATGTTATAAGACGTTATGAATTGAAGTATATTTTATTGTATTGTGAGCTTGAATTTATACAGAATAGGAAGAGAAGACTTAGCTAATTAAGTGCCTATGTAAGTGCCTAGACTAAAGCATTGTATACCGTTACAGATCTATACAGCTGGCTTAGATTACAAAGGATATTCTAGTCTATGAAATGGGCTTCACTGTGGACTCTATTACGCCCCCTCAAGCTGGCGGATGTCTTCGTAGCCCAAGCTTGACTTTGAGCTCCAGAAATCGCGATTTGGGAAGGGGCTTGGTTAGGGTATCGACTGTTTGGTCATCGGCAGAGACATGAGACACACGGAGGGCGCCGGACTGAACTTGTTCCCGAACAAAGTGGAAGTCGATGGCTAAGTGTTTCATTCGTGAATGAAACACAGGGTTTGAGCTGAGTTGTGTCGCCCCAATATTGTCGCAATATATCACCGGCGATTGTGACAGAGGATGGTTGAGCTCGGCGAGGAGATGGCACACCCAGTTTACTTCAGCCGCGGTATTAGCTACAGATCTGTATTCGGCCTCGGTGGATGAACGAGCAACTGATTTCTGCTTCTTTGAGCTCCAGGAGATAGGGTTTCGACCGAGGTAGATGATGAATGCTCCAGTCGATTGATAATCGGCCTTGTCTCCTCCCCAATTTGCATCGGATTATGCATGGAGCGAAGAATAGTGACTTTAATCTGCAAAGGCATGGAGACTGGTGGTGGATCGACGGTATAGTTGTAAGCCATCATCGGCGGTCCCAACCAAGTAGCGAAGAAGGCGTTTTACAGCAGCCCAATGGTCGGATGTGGGGCGAGGGTTGAATTGGGAGAGCTTATTGACAGCAAACGCAACATCTGGCCGAGTTAAAAGCGGGTACTGTAGACTACCTACTATTTTCCTGTATTCAGATGGGTCATTTAGTTGTGTTCTGGAGTTTAGGGCTAAGATTGGGTGACTTGCCATGGGTGTAAGAACTGACTTAGCCTCTGCCATTTTTGTATGCTGTAGTAGGTCAAGGATATACTTTCGTTGTGACAGAATGATACCCTCCTGGTTTGGAATTACCTCTATGCCTAAGAAGTAGTGTAATGACTCCAGATCTTTGATAGAAAACTTATTTGCCAAGATAGCAACATAGTTGTCTATGAGTTGTGAATTACTCCCTGTTACAATTATATCATCCACATAAACTACAAGAATAATAGTACCTTTAGATGACTGCCGAATGAACAATGAGGCATCTGAGTGGGAATTCCAAAAGAATGTTTGAAGAAGAAACTGTTTTAAAGCATGATACCACGCCCTTGGTGCTTGTTTTAAGCCATAAATGGCCTTTTTAAGATGACAGACATAGTTAGGTCGATCAGCATCTTTGAAGCCTTGTGGTTGTATCATGTAAACATTTTCTGTGAGTGGACCGTGTAGGAATGCATTGTTGACATCCAATTGCTTTAATGGCCATCCATTTGTTAGTGCAATGCTGATGATGATTCTTATTGTTGTTGGTTTGACTACAGGGTTGAATGTTTCTTGAAAATCTATCCCTAAACGTTGATGAAAGCCCTTCGTAACTAATCTGGCTTTATAGCGATGCACCGAGCCATTTTCATTTCTTTTGATGCGAAATACCCATTTGTAACCAACTAGGTTCTGATTTTCATTAGGAGGCACAAGTTTCCAGGTACCATTCCTTACAAGAGCATCAAATTCTTCTGAGCAAGCTTTTCTCCATTTGTCATCTTTTAATGCCTAAGTAATTGTGGTTGGTTCAGATTCTGTAGGAGAATGGAGTTTAGCACTCAAGCTTAGCTTTTGAATTGGTTTCCGAATGTTGTCATTTCCTCGTGTGACCATGGAATGGGTATTGTGCACTGTATTTCTTGCTGTCATACATTCTGTATTGTGTTCTGCATGTAACTCAGCATCTGGTAAAGAATTAATGTTGAGGGAATTACCATTTTCAGGTGCAGCTGTTAGAGATGAAGTGAGTGGCACTGGTGTGGAAGTAGGCTGTGGTGGTAGGGAGATAGATGGTGGAATCCATAGAGCTGCAGAGTAATCAGGTGAGTCATCTCTTGGCTGTGAATGAGTGCTAAATGGGAAGATTGTTTCAACAAATTTGACATGTCTAGAAGCATAGATTCTAGAGGTAGATTGATCTAGGCAGTAGTAAGCACTTTGTGTAGGAGAATAGCCTAAAAAGACACATGGTTTGGAGTTTGATTCAAGTTTGTGAGTGTTGTATGGTCTTAACCATGGATAACACAAGCAGCCAAAGATTCTCAGTTTAAGGTAGTTAGGCTGAGACTTAAATAAGCAGAAATAGGGGTTGTTCATGTGAAGTTTAGGTGTGGGCATTCGGTTGATTAGAAAGACTGCAGTAGCAAAAGCATGGGGCCAATATGTAAGTGGAATTGATGCATTGGATAACAATGTGAGACCTGTCTCAATAATATGTAGATGTTTGCGTTTTGAAATTCCATTATGTTCGGGTGTATGTGGTGGGGTGGTTCGAAAAGAAATACCATGTTCTTGTAAAAATTGAGTGAGGGCAATATATTCTCCTCCATTGTCAGAATACAGTGTTTTGATTGGTTTCTCAAAGAATTTTTCAACTAGCAGTTTAAATCGAATGAAGATCTCTTTAACTTCTGATTTTTGTTTGAGAGGATAAAGCCAAGTATACCTGGTGAAGTGATCAACAAATATGACATAGTAGCGAAAGTCATCATAAGACAATTCTGGTGACATCCAAACATCTGAAAAGATTATTTATAATGGTTGAGTGGATTGAAGAGTGGAATTTGAAAAGGGCAACTTATGACTTTTATTACTAAGACAAGCATTGCAATGAGTAGATGTAGATAATGATGAGATTTTGTTTTGAGATAAAATAGCTGTTACAATTGCTTTGGCAGGATAACCAAGTCGGGCATGCCAATTGATGGCAGCTACTGAACTAGTTGATAGTGCTAGGATTGGTGGAACTGAAGATGGCCACTCATAAACTCCATTCCTAGGCGTTCCCTGAAGAATGGTACTTCCCTGCAAAAGATCCTTCACAAGAAATGAGTGAGGTGAGAATTCCACTTTTACATTGTTGGTGACACAAAACTGATATACTGAAATTAGATTCTTTAAGTGAAGGGGCATGTTCATTTGTTTCTTTCAATGAACCAACTAACCTTAGTTTTAGCTAGAATAATAGTTTTTAATGTTATACACTCTTTGCTTAAGAATAGAGGACCCATAGGATGTCAATTATCAAACCAAAAAGCAATATGTTTCCCAATGTCTATATTGTGTGTGATCATTGGTTGCATTTAATATCTTTACTTTAGAATTTGCTTAAATGTCTAGGAATTTTTGGTGCCATACTCCATTGACCAAATACTACTATTTTCTATATAATAGCAATTGATCCATTTAACCCACAAGTTCTCCTTTTCTTGCATAGCTTCCATAATTTTTTTCCATTAAATCCTTGTACTTATTCTTTACTAAAATGATACTCAGTCCCCCTCTTTCCTTAGGTTGACATATACTACTCCAATTCACCTTTGGACCTTCTTATTACTGTTTCGACCACTATAGATAAAATCCCTGATCAACTTATCGATAGTCTTTATCACTCCTTTGGGGCTAGGTAGATGAAAGCACCAATATACATACAAATTAGATAACAACACTTATGCCAGAGTCAGTCTTCCTCCATAAGATAGAAATTTGTTGCACAAAGATGAAAGCTTCCTTTGGAATGACTGAACTTCTAGGGTACAATATGTTGATGTGAGCTTTTTATAAGATATTAGAACTCCAAAATATTTAAAAGGATCTGACTAGTTTGGAATTCTTATTGTTTCAATTTATTACCTCACCTCCATCTTTGTACCTATATACATAAAACAGTAACTTTTGTTAGGGTTAAAACATATACCTGAGATTCTTTTGAAGTCCTTTATAGATTGTATCAGCACTTTGATAGATCTAAGAAAAGCTTAACATAATGGCAAAATGTCATCTGTATAGGACAATTGTGATATTCTTAGTTTGTGGCATCTATGATGGAACTTAACCCTTGCTTCTTTTTGGATGTTAAGCACTATGATTCTATGTAGAATCTTCATCCCAATAGCAAATAAATAAGGTGAAACATAATCACCTTGTCTGAGCCCTTTTCCTCTCTTGAAAATCTTAATTGGTTCTCTATTTATCAACATCACTAAAGACACCAAAGTTATACATTCTTTTATCCATTTAACAAATTTCCTTGGGACTAACTAATTAAAGTGGACTAACTAATTGCTAATTATCGTCCAATTATTCTCTAAAAACCAGAGTCCATTTACCATGTTCTTCTGCTTTATTTTGGTCTCTATGAGGCCAACAAAATAAGGTCTATAAAGGGAGACGTAGTCCCTTAAAGATTTCTATTTATTAGGGGGAATTAAAACCTTTACATTCTACACTAACAAATTCATCCTCTTTAACTTTCTATTTGATTTGCTAGTGTCAGAAGTAGCCAAGTTACTTCCTTCTTCCATCATCTTATTCTCCTTATCCTCTATAATATTCATTGTTTCTTCCTCTATTATTTCACCCCATCTCTAGTTTCTACAGAGGAGTTGGCCACCTTCCCCTTGTCCTCTAATCACCCAGGGGGCCTTTAGTTCCATTAGCCTCACTATATGTAATCTTAGGAGTTCCTTCAAATATTTCCTCTTCTGAATCTGTTTCCTTTCTTTGTTATTCTCTTCCTTCCTTCTCCTTCATCGTTACCTGACTGTTGCCTCCCTGATTATTAGAATGATTCTCCTCATTTCCTTGCCTAGATCTTCCTTCAATATGTATTTTAGTACTTGACTTTGAGTTAGTGTTATTTATCTCCTTAGACATATCTCCCACCTCATTCTTAGGTTTCCACGCCTTCACTGTCTCTTTCTTCAATGGATTCCAAGAGTAAGTCACCTTAATTTCATCCTTCACCACCGTGTCACTCTCCCATATCATATAATTTTCACCATCTCAAGTAAATCCTTTTCTAGTCCAACCTCCACATAAACTCTAGCAAAACCTATCCTCCTCACTACATCAGTATTCTTGTCTAAACTCATAGGTCTACCAACAACACTGGGGTTGTGACTCAATCCCGCAGCTAACCAACACTCTAATAGTACTTTATGTGGATTAGCCCGTACTAGTAGAGTAATTGGTTTGTTTCTATCAAAAGACCCAGTCTCCATCTCTTAACTATCATAAGTCTACCATACACTTGCCAGGGGCCTAAATTGGTCACCTTCTGTATCATTTCCTCAAAACTAAATCTGACTATATAGAACTCATCTTCACTAACGTGTTCACCAAACTCTGTGGAGAGTCACATGCATAATACAATTGTTGTTGGGGTATATCTATGCGATGAGGAGATTGTTAGAGTAAGATTTAGAAGTAATAATTTTACATTGTTCTGTTCATAATTGAGAATTTTTTTGTATTTTACTTCAAAATTTCAACAAATAAAATCCAAGTTTTTCTGAATCTAGAAGAAGCAAGAATGTGCAAACGTATTTGCTTTTTTGAACATAAAATTCCGAGTGCTAAATGACTTTTACTTCTTGATTATCCATTAATGCTAAGTTTACTTTGTATATATAGGTTGTTTGTATGGAAGGACCTGACAGAATTAGAGAGTTGATAACTATGGGTGCCAAGTTTGGTCATGGATAGGATGGAAACTTGCAACTAGCAAGGGAGGGTGGGCACTCTCACCATAGAATTGTTCATGCTGCTGATATGACTGGAAGAGAAATTGAGTGAGCTCTGTTGGAGGCAGTTGTCAATGATCCTAACATTTTTGTTTTCCAACATCACTTTGAAATAGATCTACTAACTTCTCAGGTTACTTTTTTAGCACTCCTTTAATCCAAAATACTATAGGCATTTAGTTATGGAGAGGCAATATGGATTGCAGTTCTAGCTTTGACATTCCAGTTCAAAGTGGCACAAGTGAATTAAATTGTATTTCTTTTGGATGATATCTTTGCAATTTAAAGTCTTATGTCTTGCAAACACTTTCCGATTGAACTTGTTTCTTCTTTGTAGGACGGTCCTAATACAGTTTGTCTTGGAGTGGATACTTTGAATTCTAAAACGCTAGAAGTGATTCTAGTGTTCTATTTTAGTATGTTATTGAATATGTTGGATTTGGATTGTTAAAACTTTGTTTCATCATGAAACAATTTTGCTTTGTTGTTTCCCATATATCAAGTTGTTAGATTCATATCTAAGGTGACATTACTTGCATCTAGTGAGGTTAGCCATATCTACTCATCATCAACAAATCCTTCGGTATCTCTTGTTTGTTTGTTAAATTTTTTTCTCTTTTATATTTGCTTTGAGGAAATGGTGTCTTCCTAAAAGTTCAGGAGATGATGATGTAGACTGGCTATTTGAATATTCATTAATTAAAGTCACCTACTTCAATAGTTATCCCAAGTTGCAACTTTTTGGCTACCTTTTTTCAAATGTAACATTTAGAAATCTTAATGCAGCCAATGGCGTCATTACCTGAATTAATAAGTGTTAAGAAAAGATGTTCACTTAGTTTTGTGTAGATGGTTGATCGGTTGAAGTACTCATTACCTTAACAGTAGAGAAGTTAAACTATGCTTACATCTCATTTTAATGTATTTTCATATATTTGTTCTTTCATTAATTGTTTATGAAATGGTTTGCTCTCAAACTCTCAGTCATATATTGGCTATGATATCTTGATGTTCTCTTTCAGGTGGCTACGGGAGATGGAATAGCAATGGCACATAGAGCCCAAGCTGTGATATCCAATATGGAGTAAGTTAATTCTGATCATATTCTCCTGCTTGCCACTCTGTATTTAAACATTCGCTATTATCACTGGAAATATAAGAAATAACTCTCGAGCAACCAATTGAATAGTTTTTGTTTTCCTGTGTACAAGAAAAACCCCGGGGAGTTGGTGAGGGAAGTTATCATTGAGGAGCTTTTCTAGCGAGGAATGGGTGTTACAAGTGAGGCTGTCAATTGTAATCGACAGCCTCAGATGTGTACAAGTGAGCTTATAAAATTCTTTCTGATGGACTTTTATAAGCTCCTTTTGTCTCAGATTTGTATAAAATTCTTTCAGATTTGTATAATAATAAATTTTATAATAATAATAATAATAGTTAATAAGTATGATAAAAAAATAATAGTAATCATAATAATAATACTAAGACTTATTTAAAACCTATTATAATTATTATAACATTATAATTTTCTTAATAAATAATACTAAATAAATAAATATACACTTAATATTAAACTCATTATTATTATTATTATTATTACTATTATTATTATTAATAATTATTGTTATAAATTTTCTACTTATTATTATTCTTATTATTATTAATATTATTATTTTTATTATTAATTTTATTATACGAAATTAATTATCTTATTATTATTATTGTTGTTGTTGTTGTTGTTGTTGTTGTTGTTGTTGTTGTTGTTGTTGTTATAAATTTTGTACCTATTATTGTTATTATTATTATTATTAATTTTATTATACAAAATTAATTCTCTTATTATTATTATTAGTATTATTAATTATTGTTATTAATTATTATTATA
>JAOQMQ010000001.1:21551491-21562087 GCA_027563845.1 Erythroxylum subrotundum | reverse complement strand
TACCATTATCATAAGGTATGTACTTGAATGTCCTTCGGGGTATCCGGGTATTTGCTTTATGGTAGTGGGATGTTGCAAAAATGGCAGATTTTGGGCAGCAAAGGATAAAGGGGATTGGAAGTGTTTTCATCACCATGTTTGATAGGAAGAGAAGGATCCTTAGTAATGTCAGATTTGTGCCTGGAATAAGGAGAAACCTGATTTCTGAGAGCTTGTTTGATATGCAAGGGTTTCAGATCAGATCAAAAGATGGACTCAGAGAAATCCTAAAGGATGGTAGAGTCATTATTAGAGGAATTGAGAGGGGTGGGTTGTACTATGTTATAGGCTCAACTGAAATTAATCAAGTTACTGAGAAGGGTAATGATGAACCAACTAAGCAATGGCATGCAAGGTTAGGTCATGCAGGGAACAAAAGTTTGTTCCACCTCTCCAAACAAGGATTAATCACTGATCAAAACCTACAGAAGTTGGACTTCTATGAATCAAGTGCGCTTGGAAAGCATCATAGATCCAGTTTCCAAAAGGGAGCTCATAGGGCCACAGAGATCATGGGATATGCTCATAGTGATCTCTAGGGGCCAACTCAAGTGCCCACAACAAGAGGGAACTTATACTTTATGTTCATTATTGATGACAGATCTAGGAAGTGTTGAGTATATCCTCTGAAGAGAAAGGATGAAGCACTAGAGAATTTCATAAGATGGCATATACTTATGGAAAATCAGATTGGGAAGAAGTTGAGATGCCCAAGGACTAACAATGGATTAAAATACTGCAATAAAGAGTTTGAGGAATATTGCAGCAAGAAAGGAATCATAAGGCACAAAACAGTAAGATCTACACCTCAGCAGAATGGAGTTGCTAAGAGACTTAATAGAACTCTCCTAGAAAAGACAAGGTGCATGTTACTCTCTTCGAGTTGCTCACACTCTCTATGGGTAAAAGCAATTAGAACAACTGCCTACCTAGTTAATAGGCTCCCCACATCTGCTAATGACTATAAGACTCCACAAGAGGTTTGAAACTGTAAGAAACCTAACCTTACCCACCTTAGGACTTTCAAATGTGTAGCTTATGCACATCAGAAAGAGGAAAAGTTAGAACCTTGAGCAATCAAGGGAGTTTTCCTAGGTTATCCAGAGGGGGTTAAGGGATACAAGATCCTACTACTCCAAAAGGGAGGCTATAAAACTATCATACGCAGAGATGTCATCTTCAAGGAAGATGAATTCTCTCTGCTGAACAAGAATCCCTCAAATTCAGACTATCAAAGGGAAATTTAGGAGAATTTAGGGTCATTGAACTAATCAGCCCATTTCTATATGCCACCAGAAACTAAAGAAGGTGGCACTTCACAACCTATTGATGTGGAGCCTATGCAAGGCTCAACATATCATGATCAAAGGAGAGAAAAGACTGAAGGTGTGGGTGACGAAGAAACCCCACAAACAACTTCAGCTGATGAACAAGGAAGCATACAAGACTATCAACTCACAAGGGATAGGTAGCCAATGCAAAGAATCCCTAATAGGAGGTACATTGAATCAAACTTGGTTGAATATGCTTGTCTTGTGGCTGAAGGTATTGAATGGAAGGCTCCTGAAACTTTTGAAGAAGCCATGACTAGAAGTGATGCTAAACAGTGGAAGGAGGCTTGTGAAAAAGAGTATTCTTCTCTAATGAAGAATATGACTTGGACTTTAGTGCCTAGACCTCCTAAATTCAAATTGATGGAGAACAGATCGTTATTCAAGTTAAAAGTAGGAATAATAGAAGCTGAACCAAGAATCTACAAGGCAAGACCTGTAGCTAAGGGGTATAAGCAGAAAGAAGGTGTTAACTACAAAGAAATATTCTCACCAGTATTCAAATTTAAGACAATCAGACTCATTCTAGTGCTAGCCACTGTCTATGACTAGGAAATCCATCAAATAGATGTCAAGACAACCTTCCTATATGGAAAGCTAGAGGAGACTATCTACATGAAACAACCAGTAGGTTTTGTGGACAAAGATAAGTCTGATTATGTCTGCCTGCTTCAGAAGTCCCTATATGGGCTGAAGCAAGCACCTAGACAGTGGAACAATAAGTTCCATGAAATAGCTAGTGAGATGACTTTGTAAGAAGTGCCTATGATTACTGCTTATACTACAAGAACTTAGGAGGGACAGAAGCCATCTTCATGCTAATTTATGTAGATGACTTGATTGTTGCTGGAAAAGAGCTAGGTAGAATAATTGAAGTAATGAATACTCTGAGCAAACACTTTGAAATGAAAGACTTGGGAAAAGCTCAGAAGTTACTAAGGATGCAAACTATAAGGAATAGGAGGGAAGGGAAACTATGGTTGAATCGAAAAAGTTACATTCGAAAGGTAATAATTCAGTTCAACATGGAATTGGCAAAACCTGCTTCTTTTCCTATAAGTTCACTTCTTGAGATGGTTGTTGATAAAAGCCCCCAAACTGAAGAAGAAAGGAAGGCTATGATAAAATAACCTATGATGTTAGAGTGGGTAGCATCATTTATATGATGCTCTGTACCAGGCCTGATCTTGCTCATGCTATTAGCATTCTAAGCAAGTTCATGTCCAATCCTAGCTTTGAGCACTGGCAAGGACTGAAGAATGTCTTCAGATACCTTGCTGGAACCCTAAGCTATGGATTGTGTTTCACTAAGGCAAAGCTAGCTAAAATCAACAGTTTAAGTCTATATGGATATGTGGATGCAAACTACGCAGCAGATAAAGAGACAAGAAAATCAATGTCTGCTACTACTTTACACTAGTAGGAAACACAATTAGTTGAAAAGTACAACAACAGTCAATTGTATCACTCTCAACTATAGAAGCAGAGTTTTATGCAATTACAGAAGGGGTAAATGAATTAACATGGCTATCAGGCATCCTAAGAGAAATCCAAACTAACCTAGCTACAACAATAATATACATCGACAGTCAAACTACACTATACCTAAGTAAAGAGCCGGTCTTACATGAGAGGTCCAAGCATGTTGATGTTTGACTCCACTTTGTGAGGGATAAAATAGCACAAGGCTTCTTCAACCTGGAGAAAATCAAATCTGAGCAAAACCCTTCGGACTTGGGGAAAAAAATACTAACTCAAAAGAAATATATTTTTGCAGGACTACTTACAGATTAGAGAAGCCCCTTGACTCCGAAGGCAGATCCACACGATCTCACTGATGTGGTGAAAAATTAGAGTTTCAGATTCTCAAATCACTCTCGGATTTTTGATCAGAGTGAAGATTGATGGAGTAAGAGGAAATAATGTGATGGAAATCACCTACACTCTACCAAACTACACTTAGAATCAAAAAAAACAGGTAAAAGTTAAAGACAGAAGGTGAATGTGTGTAAGTTGTTTGAAGGAGACGAACAAAGAGGATGGTTCTATCAGACAAAGACATAATAAGTTAGCCTTAGCCGAACCCACGTGAGACACACATATCTAAACACAGCAGAGGATGACTCATTAATAACTCACGTGGGGGTACATGGCATTCGTCTGGTGGACACATGGCATTCATCTGGTGGGCACATGGCATTCGACTAGGGGCACATGGAATTCGTCTGGTGGCATTTGTCTGGTCCATGCAAACTCATCCGAAGAGCAACTCCATTCTCTTTCTATAAAAGAAACAATTCAAGCATCAGACAAGAGAGACAACACAGAAACTTCTTCATTCAATTTACATTATATTCAGTGATTTTGCGAGAGCAAGAACAGAGTGAGAAAATATCAGAGAGTGTTAGAGTACACACCTGTGGGTACTAGGGGAGTTCAGAGGGCTCTTTGCAAGTGTTGTAAAACACTCAATCTCTATAATGTTTCTCATCTTCTTCATCATATTAGTGGAAACCACATCAGTGGGAACCTTGGATGTAGATAGCATTGAAAGCTATCGAACCAAGTAAAAAGATTGGTGTTCTTTACTTTTCTGTTGTTCTTTATATCTGCAAGTATTAACAAATCTTTATCAGTCTTTGTGTTTAAAAGACAGTAGTTTGGAACAAATATCCCAACAGTTTATTATTCCAAGTGAATTATGACCCAATGATATTCAGGTCTAAAACTCCCAAGTTATGTTGATATGCTCTAAGTTTGACTATATCATACATCTTTGAAACTCCCAATTATCTCCATATATTATTGTGATGCTAATATGTTTTTGAGATATGTTTATAGTAGAATCACAATGGATGCACTGGTCTCAGAGTGTTTTACTCACCAAAGTTATAAACTTAGGATCAAAGGCTACCATAATTTTACCATTAGGGTGGGCTGAATGATTGCTAATTATTGTCCAATTATTCTCTAAAAACTAGAGTCCATTTACCATGTTCTCCTACTTTATTTTGGTCTTTTTGAGGCCAACAAAATAAGGTCTATAAAGGGAGATGTGGTTCTTTAAATATTTTTGTTTATTAGGGGAATTAAAACCCCTACATTATATACTAACAAATTCATCATGCCTTTATGGCACCAACTTTTTTCCTCTTTAAGTTCCTACTTGATTTGCTAGTGTCAGAAGTAGCCAAGTTACTTCCTCCTTGCATCATCTTATTCTCCTTATCCTCTACAATATTCGTTGTTTCTTCCTCTTTTATTTCACCCCCATCTCCAATTTCTATAGAAGAGTTGGCCACCTTCCCCTTATCCCCTTATTCCATAGGTGGCCTTTAGTTTCATTGGCCTCACTATATATAATCTTAGGAGTTCCTTCAGATATTTCCTCTTCAGCATCTATTTTCTTTCTTTTTTATTCTCTTCCTTCCTTCCTTCCTTCCTTCCTTCTCCTTCATCGTTACCTGATTGTTGCTTCCCTGATTATTGGAATCATTGTGATTCTCCTCATTTCCTTGCCTAGATCTTCCTTCAATATGTATTTCAGTACTTGAATTTGAGTTAGTGTTATTTATCTCCTTAGACATATCTCCTACCTCATTCTTAGGTTTCCACACCTTCATTGTCTCTTTCTTCATTGGATTCCAAGGGTAAGTCATCTTAATTTCATCCTTCACCACTGTGTGACTCTCCCCATATCTTATAATTTTCACCATCTTAAATAGATCCTTTTCTAGTCTAGCCCCCTTATAAACTTTGGCAAAACCTATCTTCCTCACTTCAATAGTATTCTTGTCTAAACTCATAGTTCTACCAACAGCCCAATCCCGTAGCTGACCAACACTCTAATGATACTTTATGCGGATTAACCGTACCAGTAGAGTAATCGGTTTGTTTATATCAAAAGAAACCCCCAATCTCCATCTCTTAACTATTATAGGTCCACCAGACACATGCTAGAGGCCTAAATTGGTCACCTTCTGTGTCATTTTCTCAAAACTAATCTGAATACATAGAACTTATCTTCACTAAAGTGTTCACCAAACTAAATATCTTCCATGTTTGGTTGGCCCATCTTTGGATCATCTAGAAAGCTGACCTTTTATCCACAATGAAACTCACAACAACCATCTGCCACCTTTGTGCTCTTAACTGAAGTACTTCAGTAGATGGTAAAATAGGTCCAGAAACAACATGTTATATATATTATAGCTTCCTAAATGAATATAGGTATCTACCTCTCTAGATCAAGTCTGCTTTGACTCATGTTATATTATTTTTGCAGGTGAATCAGTTAGCTTCTTGGCTCCTAGTAGTGGAGGGAAATCTTTCTTCTCAAGGTTGCTAACTCACAACTCAAGGGAGGGGTAAGAATTGTGTATCGATACAATTGTTGAAGATGTTGGATGGTTAATGTTTGGTAGTTTTAGGCTTATTGGTTGTGGATCCAACAATGAATCCAGCAAGAGTGGTGTCTGGGATAAGGGAGGAGTAGCCATTTAGTTACCTTTAACGGTAACTTCCTAGCTAGAATATCAAGCAGGATATAAGATGATAAGGTGGACGTCTTTTTTTTGTAAAAGGTCATAGAGGTATGGTAGGAAGGGTTTTAGAGAGATGTTAGAGCATCTCTCCTGTCAACTT
This sequence comes from Erythroxylum subrotundum, assembly GCA_027563845.1. Classification (NCBI taxonomy): domain Eukaryota; kingdom Viridiplantae; phylum Streptophyta; class Magnoliopsida; order Malpighiales; family Erythroxylaceae; genus Erythroxylum; species Erythroxylum subrotundum. The sequence continues at coordinate 21,556,073 of JAOQMQ010000001.1, read as the reverse complement.
TTAGATTTGATATTACTCCACAATTGGTAAGTTTGTATTTTACTTGTTGTTAAGTTGTCTTTTTGCACTCATTTGGTATATAAATCTCTCTCATGTGTTGAAATTATTATTCAAAGTTGATGGATTTGTTTCTTAATTGTTTTCAGATGATTTTCAATACTTGGGAGATGAAATTGAATCAAAAAGAGGCAAGAAAAGAAAAGATAAGTCGAAATTCCAGACTGGTAGAAAATTCGTTGACTAAGCACGGGCACATGTAAGGATGGAAACCATTTGCAGAATCTATTTTCAAATTCAGATCTGATTCACTTGAGATTTTCATAATCTTGGAAGATCAGATTACTATCTTACTGATGGGGATTTGCAACCTGAATACGTGGGAGGTGTGATCTGCTGAAGATTATGGAAGAAGGAAGAGATCGAAGGAGATAAAGAGGAAGGGGGAGTTACTGTTCATGCATACCACTTTTAGGAATAGCTTTTACGTTTATGCAGTTTTTCTTCTTGTTTTTAGTCAGTCATAGTTAGGTCCTTCAATTTCTACCGTATTTCTTTAAGGATTTTTGGATTTTTTAAGAGAGACCAGGGATGGAGACTTTACAATTGGCTATTTTTTTGTTGATTTTCACTTTTGTTATGAGTAGCTAAATTCCTTTTCTTGGTTGAGGGGAACCATCTTATCATCTATTATGTGTGAGATGTTCCAATAAAGTTTGTTTTGTTGATGAATATTGAATGTCTTCCGAATTGCTTTTTCTAATTGAATTGGTTGATTTCTAGGTACGCAACTAGGAATTGATTTGTTTAATAGCCAGATTAATAAAATATGATGTTCAGATTTGTTAATCACAAGTGGCAATTAGGATTACCTTCTTTACGTTAGAGTGGGAATTTCTAAGAAAAAAACTCATCTTGATTAAATGCATGTCGTACATGTATTATCTTGTTCATTGGTTTCTTAGTTCTTACAGCTATTACTCAATTGAACTTACGATCGTATCTAAGTTGTTGATTAATAAAAATGCCTAGAATACATGTTTCTATTCATTTACACTTAAGAGAAAACATCACCCAATGAATATTTATTGATGAACTAAATTTTATATCAAAGATCCATTTTAGTGTGATAAAATCGGTGACCCAAAACCAAGGTTTGTTTATTAAATTTGTAGATCCAATTACTTTTGTTAACTTTTGATTTTTATCATCTTTTTCTAAAATTGCCATGAATTGAAACCCCCCCCCCCTTTCATTACTTTATTTTAGTTTTGAACTCATACAATCTTTGCCGTTAAAATTTCTCGTAAGAACGATACCTACTTTCCACTACTACATTATTTTGTATTGACAAAAGTTGGTTTTTTTTGGAATTTGGTTGCATTCGACAACAGTACCACTTGCTTATCTTATTTTTTACGTGGTTAAACAATTATAATCCTTTTCCCCAATTTTCTCAGTTCTCTTCTCTTACAAGTTTAGGAGAAACTCGTCTTCTCCAACATTAATTTATCGATAGTTCAAACACTGTTCATAAACTTATGGAATTCAAAACAAGTAATTAATCTAAGCCTCAACCAACGGTTTTTTCACTTAAGAGTAGATGAAACTCAATCATATAAAATTATGTTAAGTTCAACACTAGCGTTCCTAACGTTTTACAGGCTCTGGATAAAATAAAAAAAGATCATTAATAAATCGACAATGTATAAATATGTAAACCTTAAAAGCATATTTTTAGTATTAAAGAGGCTACCTTAAGCCCTTTTATTGTGAGACAATCGAAGAATCTAATGAGTTGCATTAATTCTTAACATTAAGATTCAGAAAACAACTCAAAAAAAAAGAAAATTCCGTTCTTCCCTCAAATAGATAATGAGCAGATGGATGACTCTATCATATGTTCTTTAGATCTAAGTGGTAAGTTCTCTAATAAATCTTGTCATTAGATCCTTACAAGGGGATTACTTGAAATACCTTGGTATTCTCTTCTACGGAAAATGTCCAATCTTCCTAAAGCCTTTTTTATCTCTTGGCTTTTGATTAAAAATAGATTCAAGACTAAGAGTCAATGACATGACACTGTGGATACAACTTGTGGTTTATGTAAAATGGAAGTCGATGATAGAGATCTTTTCTTTTTTCTCTGCAGATATTCGAAAGTTGTTTAGAGTAGGATATTGCACATGATACCAAGTAATGGATATACTTATACTTGGGAACAGTCGTTGGCCTAGCCCATCGGTAACTTCAATAAAGGTATGCCTAATGCGGTTCTTTATAAGGCTGCTTTCACCACTACCATCTATTCCCTTTGGAAGGAACAAAACTCTCGTAAATTTACCAACCTTGAAGAGGATAAATATTAGCTTGCAGATAAGATCATTAACTGGATCAGAGGAACCTTAATTGCAAAAAATTTACGGTTCGCTCTCTCCCCAGATATGAAACGTAGATGGAATCTGTAACGCAAATTATCATACTTTGATTAATCGCTAATTTCCATTTTGTAATATATTAAATTGTAAAATGTTTACCTTGAACTCACTGTAATGTTATGGTAGTTTTGACTATTGATAATATACCATATTTATTTTTCAAAAAAGAAGAGAAGAAAATCAAATGCAAAAATTTGTAAAGAGAACAGGCAAACTAAGATGATTTGTCTCATTTTACTCTTTATGAGTGTCGAAAGTGAGTTGAGCCCTATTTTGACTCATTTTGCTCTTTATGAGGGTCAAAAGTGGACCATATTTTGTTCTTTATGAGAGTGGATCATAAGTAAGTACCCTTTCTGTCTTTACCCAAGGCCAGACCTGGTTCAACATTTAGGAGAGGAAACAAGTTGAATTTCAATTTAAATTTGGGGATTAAAGATTTTTTTATTTCAATTTTACGAATGGAGGATAAATGAAAAATGGATTGAAATAAAAAAGATAAGTATTTTAGGTAAGGGTTATTATTGTTTTTTTTTACTATATAACAAAATTTTTTAATTTTAATATGTAGTATTTTCCTCTCAGTTATGTTGCTGGACTGATCCTGGGTCCGAGCTTATGAATATCACTAGCTATCTTTCTTCACTTGCAGGTTCCAACAAACCTGTTTAAATTATTGTCTTAGGGGTCTGTTTATACTCGCTTTGGAGAGAAAGGAACATTCGACGCTTCCAAAGTACATCTTCTACGAGAGAGAGTTTGATCTTAATTATGTCTGAAGTTCGGGCCATTGTTTTGACAAAGAAAGTAACTTGTAGGTCTACTGTTTGCCATACCTTACGTCTATAGCAGATAGATGGACGATCTTCTATGGGTCGGTAGATGTTTAATTTGATAGAATTTTATCATTATTGTGGACTAGCATAATAAACATAATTTTGTACAAACCCGGATTAACTAGATGTCAATGGTAATTCTCTCTTTAACGTGTCATTGGGCCTGTATTCATGGGCCTGCTATGATGGGTATGAAGGAGTTCCATGTATTATAAAACACAGGAGGCCCTACTACTAGCCAACCTTTAAATACAGTCGCTCCATTGAAAACTGTACGTGTTCTTTTGCTGATTAAGGTTCGGAATAGCAGTAGTAAATCCTCTGCGTCTCGATCACGTCGTTTCACAGAACATTACAATGGATTCGATGTTTCCCCAATTTCCAGGTATTTATCCTTTCAATTATTGAATATAGTATATTGCAATTCTAGGGTTAATTATTTGTGTTGATTAATTATACAATTAATCTGGAAATTTCGTATTAAATTTCTTTCAATTGGTATCAGAGCCAGGTTAACCCTAATTGTGACTGCTGATTTTGTATAATTTTCGGGATATTATTTTCATGGAATTTGGGGTTTTTCGGATTTGTTAATTATTTTTTCGTGAAATCGATTTTGTGGATATTGATTTGTTTCGGTTTGATGTCAAAGCATGTAGTAGGTTGTTCAAGTTGTTGTTGTCTTTTAAAACCCCAAGAACTCGAAGAACCGAACCTATTGACGTTTTCTTTCATTTTTTCTGATTCTTATCAGTAGCCTTTTCGTAAAATTTATTGAGTGGTTTGATAGATCTTTAAATTCTGAATCTATTGACACAAATTTCATTAAAAACGGATCAAAAATGAAGGAGTTATGGACGTTTTTCCAAACCGGGTCGGGCGACCCGGATACCAGCCAGCCGGGCGAGGAAGATGAAGCCCGACCCGGCTAGCCCTCGCCCACGCTCAATGGTGGAGCATGTTGGCGCGTGCGGCTGCCTTCGGTGGCCATTTTTCCCCAAAATTTTTCCTACTTGCTCCACTTACCCAATACTATTTTATGGTATTTTTTCTGAAATTTTTGGAATGCTAGAATGTTTATTTTATTTTTCCCGAATTTTAAAATTAATAAAAATATAGTGTACTCTCCGAATTTTTCCTTGAAAATTTTTGTACCTATTCCTAGTATTATATGGGCTTGTGGAGGCTTGTGTACTCTCAGTGTTATATATTTATGCACCAAAAATTAAATTTTGATGTCGTTTATGCATATAATGTTATATTATATGATTTCTATGGTTAATTTTGTAATTGTGGTGCTAATTGAATCTA
>JAOQMQ010000001.1:21505977-21518474 GCA_027563845.1 Erythroxylum subrotundum | reverse complement strand
AACCCAGATTTTCTGCAGATCTCAACCGAAACTTCCCATAACTCAACATAACTTACCTTGACACTAAATCATCAATTCTACATCATTTCTAAACTCATTTCCAAGCCCAAAACATGCATTAACACAACAAATCATCAACCCTAAAAGATTTCGACATTACCGAACCAACATTTTCAATTTCTTCCTATACACGATAAAACCCCCATTTCAATCCTAAACATCACTAAATACAGTGCATTCAACCAATTTGAAAACAAAGAAATGCTAGAACTTACTTGAAATGCTTCACTCTTCAAATCTTTGAAACCCTAGATTTTCTTCTCTTTCCCTCTTCTTCTTCTCCACGACTCCTTCTTCTATTTATTTTTCCTTTCTTATTTCTACTCTTTAACCAAATACACAAAGTCTCTTTTGCCCCTTCCACATAAGCCTTAAACTTCAAGATTCAAGTGATCTACCACAAATGCCCTTATTTCATTCTTACCCATTAACACTTAAATTAACTCATGAAACCAATCCTACTAACATAATAATTAACTCCCAAAATTATTCCATCAAAACCTCATAATTTACTTAAATCATACTTAATCAAAATCCAACCAAAACAATTCATCCTTCAAAACCTCAAAAATAAATCAAAAGTATACTCAATTCATCAAGAAATTTCCGGGGTCTAACAATATGTTACTCTTTTTTTGACTGCAAAGTCACAGGGTTTGAGTAACAGAAACAATCTCTTTATAAAAATAAAAAAGAACGGCTACGTACAATTAATGTCTCTCCGTCAACCCTTGCAAAGTGAAGAGTTTTGTGCACTGAGGTTCGTTGAAATTGAAATTGAAAAAATACGTAATGGTTCTCTTAATTAGTTAATTGCACTAATTTATCATACTCTATTGTTGAACCAAATTACAATTATTTTAGTTTAGCAGAAAATTACATAAAATTTGTAAAATTGACGAATAATTTTGATAACAAATTAAAACTTTAATAATTGGTCCAATAAATATAATAAATCTCTTAATTAAATAAGTACACATGTATCACTAATCAATCATATTATATAGTTGAAATTAATATGGAAGCACATTAGATTTGTAACATTGAGGATAATTTAGAGGAAAGGCTCCTAACCCATTTTTGCAATAGATGAATAATGCATGTTTCTGATTCCTTGAGGTAACAACAAGTAGATATCAAACAGGCAACATTTGTCATTACATTTCTTGCTTTGTTGTCTCTTCATTGCAAAAGGGAAGACTAGGCAAAGTAGAAATGAACCAAAACAGTGATTAAAGACATCAAATGGGGAACCTAGTCAAACTCAACATCAATTGTTAGTAGTAAAGCAAGTTTTTAAGTGGCAGAAAACACATAAACACCTTAAAGAGGAACACCACCTAAGTCTCTCTCCACAATATTATTGGACGGTGCAAAGCAAGAGCTCCAGAGGACGCGTGAACCTCCAAAAATAACTCCATGCGTTTCTTCACCTTTCGTTACTCTGCTTACTTAATTGCATGAAAACTTTCATTTCCTTGTACGTCATATGTAACATTGAAAACAATTTAAGAGAAAGTTTATGTTCAAAAGCTAGCAGGTAGTAGAAAAGGGTTGTATGGAGAGTTTTAAAGAGATTGCAATGGCCATCGAATAATGAAAGAAGAGAAAAGAAGAGCACGAGAGGTATATACTATGACCAGTGACGGAGTCAGGAATTTAAGATATGAGGGCCCAAATAAAATATAGATTTCACAAAAATTTTCATATCAAAATTTTTTTAAGTATTTTTCCATAATTGCAAAAAAAGAACCAATATTTATTAATTTCATAAAAGAGGTAGCAGTTGTCAAATATATATATATATATATATATATATATATATTCCCTACTGTTCATAAGCTTCAAAAACTCATTCCCTACCGCAACAAATTAGTTAAATTATTGATCAAACGGTCATAAATGCATTCGTTGAAACTTCTCTAAATCTTGTCGTGGAATAAATATTATAAAACTTATCGATATAAAAAGCAGAGATGACGGAAGAACAAAAAGTCAAGAAAAATAGTTAGACATGTCAACCTTGCCTTACCTTCTCGTGTCGATCGTTACTTGCCACTGTATAAAGCTGCCATTGAAGGTGATTGGACCATCGCTTCTAACTTTTTTAAGGAAGATCCCAATTCAATAATTGTCGATGTCACTGAAAAGCCCATTACTAATTTCCATGTCGCTATTGGTACTGGTCAGTTCTTGAAATTTGATTAAAACCTTGTGGGGTTAATGTCTAATCACCTTCAAGTGAAAGAAAAATTTTGGAACACCCCTCTTCATACAATCTTTCACAAATCACATTGACGGTGGCGGCGCGACACACTTGAAGAGAGGGTCTTATTCAGTTATCAAAGTATATGTATATGTGTGTGTGTGTGTATATATATATATATATATATTAAAAATAAAAAATATTTAATTTTTTTAAATCTTAGGGAGCCCAGTGCACCACTGGCTCCCAAGTAGCTCCGTTAGTGACCATGACCATGTAGTGTGTGCTGTGTATAATAATAATCATATGTGATCATCTTTTTTTGCAGGATCTTATAACCGGATCATCGTCAAGAGAAGATCAAATGGAGAAAAACCTACCTCTAGTTTCATGTAAATATGCAAGCAGACACATCAGAAAGATCAGTTACACGGTCGATGAAAGTGAAGATACCATAGGCATAGAGTGTTTTGGAATTTGAGTTACCTGACTGTTGCTTCCCTGATTGTTGGAATCATTGTGATTCTCCTCATTTCCTTGCCTATATCTTCCTTCAATATGTATTTCAGTACTTATATTTGAGTTAGTGTTATTTATCTCCTTAGATACATCTCTTACCTCATTCTTAGGTTTTCGCACCTTCACTATCTCTTTTTTCATTGGATTCCAAGTTTAAGTCACCCTAATTTCATCCTTCACTATTGTGTGACTCTCCCAATATCTTATAATTTTCACCATCTCAAGTAGATCCTTTTGTAGTCTAGCCTCCACATAAACTTTGGCAAAACCTATCCTCCTCATTACAACAGTATTCTAGTCTAAACTCATAGGTCTACCAATAGCACTGGCTATGTAGCTCAATCTCGTAGCTGACCAACACTCTAATGGTACTTTACGAAAATTAGGTCGTACTAGTAAAGTAATCGGTTTGTTTATGTTAAATGACCATTTCACCATAACAGTTTAAGCTGTTGTGTGAGACCAACTTAATTGGTTTTATATATTCACTAATGTACCTCTCAAGTGAAAGCCTTTTGGGCTTAAAACTTGCATAAACTCACTCTATCTTGTGTTAAATAATAGATGAGTGGTAGGATTTGAACTCATGATTACTTGGTCACAAAGGCTGTAATACCATATTAAGTAACCATTTTACCATAATAACTTAAGTTGTTGTGTGAGGCTAACTTAATTGGTTTTATATATTTACTAATAGTTTATATAAAAAACCGCCAGTCTCCATCTCTTAACTATTATAGGTCCACTAGACACATGCCAGGGGCCTAAATTGGTTACCTTCTGTGTCATTTTCTCAAAACTAAATCTGAATACACAAAACTTATCTTCACTAAAGTGTTCACCAAACTAAATCTCTTCCATGTTTGCTTTGCCCGTCTTTGGATCATCGAGAAAGCTGACCTTTTATGCACAATGAAGCTCACAACAGGCATCTGCCACATTTTTGCTCGTAAATGAAGTTGAAAATTTGAAGGAGTTAATTATTTCACAAACTTATTTGACACCAACAAAATTAAAATAAGCAAAATCAAAATAATAAAAACACTAGAAATTTGGTAACGCAGTTTGACGCACCTTGCCTAGATCTGCAGGGCCCTTACTCAGCTTAATAACTTTTATCGAAGTACAATAGATTTATCCAAGACTTTATTGAGCCAACACTGCTCAACCCTTGACACTATTTCTCAACTTCACTTCCCGTAAAAGAATTTCACACCCAATAACACGACCGACTTATGTTAACCTCGTCAGAGAATTTTTCTAAACACTTTTAATTAAAATACAATTAATAAAAATAATTCAAGTGATAAATCAACTAAGAATAAAAACAAAATACACTTGAGACAGAAAAGCAGACAACTTCCCTGTAGGTTCAACTCCTCTGAAATAGATCAGAAAGTTGTTCACACAAAAATAGGCTAATTCATGCACATTCCAAAACTAAGTTGCAGCTGTCGTTGATACTACCCATACCGAATCCACCTCTGCCACACCATTAAGAAAAATTCCAGTAACGTTATCATTAAGAAGATCTGGAAAAATCAAAAGCTCACTCCTATACGAGATTTCCTTCAATGCAACTTGTCTCTCCAAAACCTTAAGGCAATTAACACCCACACCTCCTTTTATAAAACCTACAGCATATAAAGACCAGAATACCCAACACACATAAATTGCTTCTCTATGTTTACATGATAGTCATGTAGGCAATAAGGCATTTAATGATTCTTTGAATTTGCGTGAAACGAATAATGCCAATAGGTCTGGGCCTTTTGCTTTTAAAGAGAGAATGTTATATTCAACATAAATATTCAATGTAGATAGAGACGTGCACCAATACTCCAAAAACTCTACCACACACACATCATCTTTAAAAGCTCCACACCCACGTCACTTTAATTCCAAGTGCCACACACACACACCACTCTTCTGTTATCACTCACTTACATTAGAAATTAACTTCAACTCTATCACAACACACTTACACTAGAAATAGACATCAACAGTAGATAGGAGATGTGCACAATCCTTCAAATATTGAGAGTCCCACTTCAACCAAGAGTCCCACTTAAAATAGAATTTTATCACAACTGAACCATTATCCAAATACCTTTTGAATCCAAGTCAATATCTAACTAATATCTTATATGTCTAATTAATAAATAATGCCAAAACACATTCCTAACAATCTCCTCCTTTTGGCATTATTTGTCACAAATATGAAACTCCCCTTAAACAACTTAATTAGACATATAAATCAAATGCACAATCCATATGACAAATATATACCTTGAAATCTCCCCCTGAATGGAACATTCACCATAAACAATCTGATGTCTCCCCTTAGGCCAAATAGTATCAAAACTTATAATCATAAGAATCAACCATAGATACAACGAAAGAATCATAAGCATGCCAAGATGACAATTTACTACCAGTCAATACACACGTCAACTTATCATTACTGTCTTCAATTCCATCGTCATAAAACTGATCAAATTCATAAACCTAAGCAAATAAAGATGAATGTTGCCAACGTAGTGAGAGAGAGATATCCGAGAGAGATCCATACTAATGAGAGAGCTGAGGAGTCTTCGGTGGAGCCAAATAGAAGTCACAATGCAAACTACTAGAAAGATAAGACAACAATAGCAACATAAAACTAAAGAACAAAAAAATCTTTTTTTTTAATTTTTTGTTTTTAACAATACAGAAAAATACTTCAAAAATGTAAAAAACACTGCCCCTGTGCCCCTCGAAGAATCTCAAATCTGGGCTTACTCTTTGGCTCGAATGAAGATGTGTAACTTAAGTAGCTTGCAAGTTCTCGATAATCAACCATTTTTCTTTCTCTTGTTTTTCTTCTTTTGCTGACATCTCCATTGACATTTTCTACTGGATGATTTCTTCGGATTTGAGATGAAGAATCTCGATTTAAATCAGCTTCTAGTGTTTTGGGTGATTCATCATCCGAAGTAACTGAAAGTTCTTTAGTTCGTGCCGTTACTTTCTTAGTAGTAACTAACTGCAGATCAGTTCCTACAGTTACTTTCTCAGTAATAACTAACTGCAAATCTGAGCAATTTCTTGTTTTTCCTTCACTACGTTTTTTTGCTTGTACTTGAACCTTTCTAATCCAAGCTTGCTTCGATACCATGGGATGCTGCTGGAAATTTAATGAAAAATGTCTAGATTTTCAGTTTTGACCCCTTTGAAACATTAATTGTAGTAACCGATAATATCTTGGCCTTATATATCCAATGACTCAATAAAATGACATGTGGATATAAATCTTCAATTCTTTCTCGATGTTTCTTCTTCTTGGACAGATTTGGATATGTCAACTTTCTTCTCATTCACTTTAGAGCACTCACCCTTATAGCCAATGCCTTGAAGATCCCCTTTAACTTTACCAATTTCTAACAACTTTTTTAGCTTTTTGGTACCTCCATTTAACATTCTCAATCCCTTTTCAATACTTACTAATTTCATTCTAGCTTCACCAAGCTCATTTGACGTCAACATCAAATTCTTTCTAACTCTTAGATGGTGTTCTTCATGGAGAGATTCTCTTCCTTTAATCTTTCATTCTTTCTACATAGTTTCACCCATTTTTCGTACATTAATTCATAAGCCTCGTAAATATTCTCCATTTTATCACTTGACCCACTTTCATCACTGTCATAATTTGAGATCAAGCTTTGAGCTGAATCGTTTGAATTTTTTTCCAAAATTTTCAGATTTACTCACTTTTTCGTCTTCAGTTACTTCCTTCTCGGTTAATGTTAAACAAGTAACTGGACTTTTCCTATACAAAGTAACTAAAGCATCATTCTTCACAACTTCTTGTTCACTTCCAAATTCGTTATCACTCCAAGTGCTCGTATAGGATTTTTCTTTTCTCTTCTTCATAGTATTAGCACACTCTGCTTGAACATGTCCAAAACCTTGACACTCATGGCATTAAATTCTCTTTACCTTTCTTTCTCTCTTTAGAGTTTTGGCTTATTTGACGTTGTTGTTCGATGAGCTCTTGCCTTTTTGCCTAAACTCGAGTCTGTCCTTTTTCAATCTCTTCAACTAATAGCTCCACATCCTCATTCTTGTCGGATTCATCTTCTGCATCATTCGCAGTTTTTCTAGTTTCCACCTGTAGTGCCAATCCTTTACTTCTTTCTTCCTTACCTCTCAAAAGATTCATTTCGAAGTTTGTAAGGATTCCAATAACTTTTTCTAATGACAGATTATCAATGTCGTGAGCTTCCTCTATTGCTGCAATTTTTGGAATAAATCTTGGAAGCAGTGATCTCAACGTCTTCTTGACTAGTTTCAGATTGGAATATTTCTTCCCAAGTTGATGTGCTTGATTTGCTATATTACATAATCTTTTATGAAAATCCCCAATAATCTCATTCTCATCCATCTTCAGTTCTTCAAACTACACAACTAATATCTATAGTTTTGAAACTATAACAGATTTTGTTCATGAATAGTCTGCAACATATCCCACGCTTCTTTAGCCGATTCATAGGCTGATATCATTGAGAAGCATCCTTCGTTAACAACACTGAAAATTGCATGCAAAGCTTGTGAGTTTCCAAGTGCTCTTTCTTCTTCGGCTCTTGTCCATTCAGATGGATCTTTTAGAATTGTCTCTCCTTTATCGTTAGTAATCATCAGATGTGTCCAGTCATGTACTACCGAGTCCCATGCTCTTGTTCCTTGTGCCTGAATAAAGACCCTCATCCATGATTTCCATGCGAGATAATTAGAACCGTCCAGCAGCGGTGGCCTGATAATTGATGCTCCTTCTCTTATGACCATATTCGCGAAACTAGGATCTGCACCAACTTGCTACCAAGTTCTGAATCGGTGACCTTTCTCTGATACCAATTGAAAAACCGAAGGAGATAATTATTTCGCAAACTTATTTGACACCAACAAAATAAAAACAAGCAAAATCGAAATAATAAAAACACCAAATATTTGGTAACGCAGTTCGGCACACCTTGCTTACATCTGCGGGGCCCTCACCTAGCTTAATAACATTCACCGTAGTACAATAGATTTACCCAAGGCTTTACTGAGCTGACACCACTTAACCCTTTACGCTATCTCTCAACCTCACTTCCCGTGAAAGAATTTCACACCCAATAACACAACCGACTCGTGTTAACCTTGTTAGAGGATTTTTCTAAACAATTTTAATTAAAATACAATTAATAAAAATAACTCAAGTGATAAATAAACTAAGAATAAAAACAGAATACACTTGAGACAGAAAAAGCAGACAACTTTCCTGTAGGATCAGCTCCTCTGAAATAGATCAGAAAGTTGTTCACATAAAAATAGGCTGATTCATGCACATTCCAAAACCAAGTTGCAGCTGCCGTTGATACTATCCATACCGAATCCACCTCTGCCACACCACTAAAAAAATTCCAACAACGTTATCTTTAAGAAGATCTGGAAAAATCAAAAGCTCACTCCTATACGAGATTTCCTTTAGCACAACTTGTCTCTCCAAAACCTTAAGCCAATTAACACCCATAACTCCTTTTATAAAACCCACGACAGATAAAGTCCATAACACCAAACACACATAAGTTGCTTCTCTATGTTTACATGATAGTTATGCAGGCAATAAGGCATTTAATGCTTCTTTGAATTTGCGTGAAACGAATAATGCCAATAGGTCTGGGCCTTTTGCTTTTAAAGAGAGAATGTCATATTCAACATAAATATTCAATGTAGATGGAGACGCATACACACCATATTTAAAAGCTCCACACCCCCGTCACTTCAATGCTCGCACGTCCCTCCAAGTGCCACACACACACCACTCTTCTGTTATCACTCATTTACGTTAGAAATTAACTTCAACTCTATCACAGCACACTTAGGTTAGAGATAGACATTAACAGCAGATAGGAGATGTGCACAATCTTTCAAATATTGAGAGTCTCACTTTAACCAAGAGTCCCACTTAAAATATAATTTTATCACAACTGAATCATTATCCAAATACCTTTTGAATCCAAGTCAATATTCAACTAATATCTTACATGTCCAATTAATAAATAATGTCAAAACATATTCCTAACAGAAGTACTTCAGCAGATGGTAAAATAGGTCCAGAAACAACATGTTATATATATTGTAGCTTCCCAAATGAATATGGGTCATCTACCTCTCTGGACTAAGTCTGCTTTGACTCATGCTCAATTGTTTTTGCAGGTGAATCAGTTAGCTTCTTGGCTCCTAGTAGTGGAGGGAAATCTGCTTCTCAAGGTTGCTAACTTGCAACTCAAGGGAGGGTGAGGATTGTGTATCAATACAGTTGTTGAAGATGTTAGATGGTTAATGTCTGGTAGTTTCAGGCTTATTAGTTGTGGATCCAACAATGAATCCAGGGAGAGTGGCGTCTGAGACAAGGGAGGAGTAGCCATTTAGATACCTTTAACGGTAACTTCCTAGCTAGAATATCAAGCAGGATACAAGATGATAGGGTGAACTTCTATTTTTGTAAACGGTCATAGAGATATGATAGGAAGGGTTTTAGAGAGATGTTAGAGCATCTCTCTTATCAACTTTTAGATTTGATATTTCTGCACAATTGTTAAGTTTTTTTTTTTTTACTTGCACATCTTATTTTCCAATTTTCTCAGTTCTCTTCTCTTACAAGTTTAGGAGAAACTCCTCTAATTCCCCAACATTAAGTTATCGATAGTTCAAACATTTTTCATAACCTTATGGAGTTCAAAACAAGTAATTAATCTAAGCCTCAATGAACGGTTTTTTCACTTAAGAGTGGATGAAACTCAATCATATAAAATTATGTTGCAATCATATAAAATTATTATTCTAATACGTATATGCAAATGTTTTATGTAAGTTTTTATTTCCATTGGGATACCTCTTATATATTGGTGAGACGTCCGATAATTAATGAACATATCTATTTGAACATAACAAGGAAAATTTGTTTTGGAAAATAATCTGCGTAAGCTCAACTTTATGGACATAACTACTTCCACCGTCAAATAAATAAAGCTATCCATCATCGTAGAAAAAATTATCTACAGAGTCCTAGTTTACTTGAAAATCATTGACAGGTGCGTGAGTTGTCACCGTTCAAAATAGTCAATTGCTATTAAACTTAGAGACAACATTTGTGGTTCCGGACAACTTTGGCCTACCGTAATAATATAGAACGGCTGACATAAGTCAAATAAGTGACGTTGTTATCCAGCTCAACTCAAAAGAGCAAAGGTCAAGAAAGAACTTATCATGACTTGTCTGTTTTATTAGACGACTTGGGACCATTCTTCTACTTTTATGAGACGACTTGGGACCATTCTTCTACGCACGTGACTTTGACTAATTCCAATCAAACTAAAAATTCTACTTTGGCCGGCTGTTCTCCAGTTATAGAAAAGCAAATGCAGGCTTCTCCCTCTCCAAAGCTTGCAACTCATTCAAAATAGCCCCATTTTCTTAGGCTGTCCCAATGATGAATTGCAATATGTATCTCCTGCTAGTAGCCTTAGTTGTTCTTGAGGTCTTCCTACTGTTAGGACACCATAGTTGTAGGGCGAACAAGAACTGTAATTCTTCTTGTGGAGATATATCTATTAGATCGCCGTTTCGCTTGAGAACAGACTCTGAAGGTTGCGGTTTCAAATCCTTTGAGCTTCACTGCGAAGACAACCAGAAAACGGTGCTTTACTTATCTTCTTTTGAAAAATATTACGTACGCGATATCAATTACACAGGTTTTAGCATTCGAATTGTGGACACTGGTGTCCAAAAGGACAACTGCTCTTCACTTCCTCGCCATCCTCTAACATGGAATCTATTACTCTCTTCGAATTTGTCTCAACTTGAATATGATGAGTACCTGGTTTTCGTGCAATATGTGAATCCAATGGCACAGGATGTTAGATATCGCAGTGATCTATTGTATTATTTTGGATATTCTTGGCAGTCCGCGTTTAAGTATACAGACACTTCATCTTGCGATCATTCTGCTTCTCACTTCTTAAAAAATGAATATTCTTATGTAGTCGTCAGTTACCGTGGTATTACAGTATCAGATTTGGAGAATTTATGCCGTGTAGAGAAGACGATGCTTTGGACGGTTTCAAATGAGGAGAGTTTGCTAAGTAACAGAAACAACTTAACTTATAAAGACGTCCATGATTCTCTACTGTTTGGCTTCCAGCTTTCTTTTCATTCATTTTGCTGCAATAATAACAACATTTATAATCCTTGCAACTTTGAAGGAGATAGCCAACTATGTGATTTTCCTACTCCTATGATAGGTACTCCTACTCGAGGTATGTTAATCCTCCTGTCCGCTTTCACACTTTTCTTTATTTTATCTAAGGTGCTTATCATTATTTTGATTGAAACTATTATCATTTTTGTGAATTCTCTTTAGAGTTTCAAAATACTAGCCATAAGAGGCTCACTTCTCTACTTCAAATAATTATCATTAAAGCCTAAAGCAAAATCTAAAATAGATAGATCTATTTATATTATTATTTATGATAGGAAATAAAACTTACCTTTGAAACCAATCGAATTAGGAAGAATATAAGAAATTCATATGAAAATTAGGTATTTATTCTTTAAAATATAATTAAAATCTATAAATTGAAGTTATTATAAGGTGAAAAATATTATTAAAAATTTATAAATTAAATATATATTAACAAAAGGATGTTAATATTAAAAAATAGTTAAATTTCACAGTGAAAATATTGTAGAAATATAATTTTACTATTACTACTTGTATTATTGGTAAAAAAAGATACATGTGTTAATGTTGAATTATTACTTTTATTATTTGTATAATATTTGACTACAAAATTTATGAATTCTTGAGAAGCGAGGTGCGGTGGTAGTCTCCCTTAAAAGACTCTTCAAAAAGCAGTAATAAGATTTGCTCATATTAAATGTTGTATTTAACACAGGTCCCCAAGGTTTTCTGGGCTCAATCATCCATATAGTAGATCTTGTCACCACTTTTATGGCGGCAGGCTTGTGGTACCTCTTATATATTGGTGAGACGTTTGATAATTAATGAACATATCCATTTGAATATGGTAAAGATTAATGTTACTATATATGTTTCTCAATCAAATAATATTTTAAAAATCAATGTATATTCCATCAGACTAATAAATTAAATTTATTTTCATCACTATCTCAATCATTCATACATTTTTATACAATATAATAAAACATTCAGAATTAATGGACATTTTTATCAACCAAAAATAAAAACCTCAAATATTTTAATGATATTCCTCAAAAAGTTTAGTTGTGACTTGATCTATTCGATTATGTAAATATCTTTTTTTTTTTTGACGAAAATATCTATTATTGTTAACTCTAATATTTACTGGAGTGCAGGAAAAGTACGATTGCCTCAATGGATGTATGGTGGTGAGTATTCTTATCCAATCTAGTTGTTGGCGACATATATGTCTGTGACATGAGTTTATCATTTTTCGTCATTAACCTCTCTGGTCATTATATTTATACCAAGCTAAGCCACAGACAGTTAAGACTCTTTCCTGATTGTATTAAGTCTGCCTGCAAAGGACCTAACAATGGTTCTTATTACGGTTAATTTTAAGAAACATTATTCTAATTGCTTAACTTTTGTTTACTTTTTTTTATTGCAGAAACAGATCCACGTTTT
>JAOQMQ010000001.1:21462472-21478872 GCA_027563845.1 Erythroxylum subrotundum | reverse complement strand
AATTTTACTAAATTAATTTATTTAATCTAATTAAAAATTAAATAAATTATTAAATTATTCATAAATATAATATTAAATTACATTATTCATAATTTTATTAATAATTAAAATATTAATAATTAAATAATATATATTTAATAAATTAGATTATGAAAAAAGAAATAGAAAACAAAAATTACTTTTATGAACCGGAAAAAAATAGAAACTAGATATTCAAACAAAAATAGAAAACAAAAATGAAATAAATGGAAACAATAATGAATCTTCTTAAAGAGAAATTTAATATTAAGTATGCCAAAAGATATATAAAAGCCATAAAAATAAGTATTTTAATCTTTACTTTTTAAAATATATATCACATTACCATTATTTAATACATCACATTACAATTATTAGAATATTAAAAATTATATTAATTCATATATAGTTGAGTGGAAAATAATAAAAATTATTAATTTGTTAGTTTATTTTAGTTCTTTTTAAATAACACATGATATTTTATTTTAGTAAAATACACTTAATTTAGTAGTAAATATTAAATATAATCTTATATTTTACTATTTCTTTGTGCAATAGAAATAAATTACATAAAATAAAATAAATCATACAAATGAGGATTTTTTTAATTTTTTTCCAATAATAAATATTCGAATATGATAATAAAATTATTTATCACTCCAATCAATCTTTGAGGTATTTAGAATGATATTATCCCTCTATTTAATGGGCATTGATGTACTTTCACGTCAATACGACAATATAAGTGACTGCACGACTAGCTAATTTTAAGGCCAACGATGACTCTTACGGTGACTTACCTTAAAACTGCCAGGTGGTACCGGGCGTACGTTAGTGTCCTGCATAATGTTTACACTATCATATATTTCTATGCGCGCACTACGCACCTTTCTTCGTTACTATAACCCCGCGTTCACAATTCTTAAAGAGTGTTCTCGAGATACAGAAGAGAGAGCGAGTCGCGGACTCAGTGATTGAAACTGAAAATGGAAGTTGAGCCGACTCGGATAATGATTGCGGTAAACGAGTCAACGATCAAAGGTTACCCACACCCTTCCATCAGTAGCCGGCGAGCTTTCGTGTGGACTCTCCAGAAAATTGTTCGCTCCAATACCTCCGATTTCAAGCTTCTTTTCGTTCATGTTCAAGTCCCCGACGAAGACGGTTCTTTCTCTCTCTGTGTCACTCTAGAGCTAAGCAAGTTTGAATCTTCGAAGTTTTTGGGTCTTGGGTCATGAGCTATATTGGTTTTTGCACGATCTTTCTTGTGTTCTGTTACTGGTATTTATGTCTTTATGCTGTTTGTGTTAATGACTTATTAGTTTAAGTTCTTAAAGATTGTATCTTTAGAGCAATTACCCATTGCAATGGTGGCGTGATACTTTAAACGTAAATGATTTGTGAAAGTGAGCCTAATACAGCCCATTTGATTCATTAGACCACATTAAACTACCTTAGCACTTGTTATCTATTGAGTTTCGTAATTGTCGTCTAAACTGTAACAAAACTGTAAAAGTTAGTTATTTGTAGACTAGTATTAGATAATCTATATCGATGGAAAGGCATAAAGAATAGTGAAGAGAACTATGTATCTTGCCCACTTCTAGATAAAATACGTTTTCCCATCTACATAAATGGTGTTCCTTCTTCTCTGAACTTTCAGAAAACACCTTTTATGCATATAACTTTTGCTGGGTAGCAATTCATATATCCTCTTAGTAGAGATAGAATTTTTGTTTTAGATAGCTTACTTGAGTCAATGGTTTTTATATCCAAATTACAGTGAGGAGGCAAGTTATATTCTTATTATTTTGGTATTAGCTCTAGTATTTGTTATGCCTTTTGGATAATTAATTGATCCCTTGCCTTCTAATGTAGTGTGATGTTATTGTTTTCCCTCTTCTTAATGTGGTTTAAGCAATGTTACCTGATAACTGGTTCTCGTCCAGGTTTTGATGACATGGATAGCATATATGCGTCCCCTGATGATTTTAAAAGTATGCAGTATAGGGAGAGGATAAGAGGCCTTCATCTATTGGAGTACTTTGTTAATCAGTGTCATCAGTTTGGGGTAACTGATATTTCTTGCTGTATACCTACCCTCATGGATCTTTGGAATTTTTTTAGTAACTGATATTTCCCATCTCTTGACTTTGTTTTTGGTTTCAAACATTATCTACCAAATGCTTCTAGATTGCTTGTGAATCTTGGATCAAGAAGGGTGATCCAAAGGAAGTAATCTGCTTTGAAGTGAAGCGAGTCCAACCGGATTTTCTAGTTGTTGGAAGCCGGGGTCTTGGCCCTTTTCAGAGGTATATTTTTTTTGTAGGTTTCTTCCATGCTTAAACATCATTTTAGATTGTAAAATGATTTGCCACTGTCTTTTGTACTGATGAACATGTACATGGTTATCATCAATACATAACTCATTTAACTGATACATTTCCCTTGCTGATCCTTTTCACAGGGTCTTTGTGGGTACAGTAAGCGAGTTCTGTCAGAAGCACGCAGAGTGCCCTGTGATATCGATCAAACGAGGTGCTGATGAAACCCCCCAGGATCCTGTCGATGATTGATTTTGTTCCAGCCAGTTTGGTTTGGATGGTGTGCTTACTGTTGTAACTTTGGTGTTTGGACAAGCATGTCTTGTATAATAAAATAATTACTTGTTTGTTCATGGAAAATGCATAGAAGGGTACATAGAAAGTCCATGTTCAACACTAACATTTGCTCGGAATCACAAGACCTGTATTTCACTCCCTTTCTTTAACATTGTATAGGTTTTAATAATAATATTGCTCGTCAAACTTTCACAAAAATCTGTAGCAAAACAAACACAGAAGGTTCTAACAATGTATTCTTTAAAGCAAGAAAACTAATCTTTTGTTTTCTGATCACTAAGACTCCAATCCCTTTCCAGTTTTCTCTCACGCTGTCAATAGTGAAAAAAACACGCCAAAGAACTATCCATAGGGAGCAGTTCCCCATCCTTGCAACGAAAGATTAAAACTTTATCCTACAAGATATCTGCCCTCTGTATCATATTGGGAGTTCATGAAACCAAAACAAGCTTCAATCCCCTGTTTCACATGAATTCCTTTGTATACTATTACATAAGAACAAAAGTGTCCTACATGCCAATAATAGCTCAAAGGAAAGGCTTCTATCCTCTAACCTGCACATCGATTAATAGTACTATAAAGGAATACAAGTATGGTTCTAAACAACATGAGAGTACTATGGAACATCACTGTGAACCTTAAGTCCTTTAAGTGTCAACACATAGTGCTCAACTTCTCCAGAAGACCTTTAATTTCACCTTGCAATTGAGACTTCAAATCTGGAGGCATTTTCCCATCCGCCGTCCCCAGCATTGCAGTCATCATCCCAAGCTTCTGTCTTACATACCCAAGTTCAGACACAACACTAGAAGATGATCGTGAGGTAGATAAATCATTAGTGGTGTTTGTCGTGTCCTTAGCTGGAAGAATTTGGTTTGGCTTTGATATCTCTTTGAGTTCACGAGTCTTGGTCTCCGCCGAGAGATAGCGAAGTCGGAAAGTTACACTAGCTGCTCCAAAGGGACTGACAAGTTGAGATTGGTTGAAGGCCTCTTCCGCATCAGAACTTCTAAGAAATACAATCCTAGCACAGTAGTTATTGTAGAACATTTCTGTTTCCTCATGACTTAAATCTCCATATTTCTGGTATATACTAACAAGATCAGTTTTCTTTGGCAATGAAGATCCAGGGCCAAATGTCACAAAAAGGGCAGCTGCTGGAGCTTTCTTGTCTGGTTCTTTGCTAGGTGGTGTTTTTTCCGGGGGATGGGCAGCTTGCTGCTTGTTAGGTTTCATTTCACCCTTTCTGATCTTTGACCTTTGAGAACTTTTATCAGGTGAAATGACATCAGCCCGAGTTTCCTCCAAGTTTAACGGGTCAACTTGAGATTCTTGAGACTTTCTCTTTCTCCCTGTTTGATGCTTGTTATGGAGTTTGTAACTGGAATCGTTGCAAGATATTGAATTTCTAAATGCAGAAAGAAATTCCCCAACCACTTCAAGGGAATTGTTTTCCTTCAAATTCAGAGGATTGCATGCAGCATACTGCACTTGAGAAAGCACTGCATTTGCAGGAACATTAACTTTCTTTGGATCAATAATACTCTGACCATGTTTTGTGGTTTGAGGATCATTCCCAGCATGAGGTTCCTGAAAGGGCTCATTTTGGTAGACCTTAGGATCTTGCAGAAGTTGAGAGGGTTTCAGAAATTGACCAGTAGCTTTATTCATCATATCACCAGTCTGAATTTCAATTGAAGCCTTCTGAGATTCCACTTCAAGCTCCTTCTTTCTGTGCACTGTCATAAGGTCTGTGTAGGGAGGGGACAAGTATTTACTCCTCTTTCTCTCTCTTGGTGAAGAGCATTGCTCAATATACTCTTGTCCATCATCATGATCAATTCGAATGCTTCCAGCACCATTCTTGCTTCCAGCATCATTCATTTCTTCCTTCTGGTCTTTTCCGCTAACATTTTCAACAGTGGAATCTTTTTTCTTCTTTCCCGTTGTCACGGGTGTCTTCCTAACTTCCTTCATAACCACATCGGCACCAGTTTCAGGACTAGAAACTTTGGTATCTGATGGTACAAGAGGTGTAGAAACTATTGTTTCTTTCCTCCTCGGTTTGGATGTCAAATTGTTGCTTCCTTCAATATCAGCTTCAGCACCAACTTTTATTTTGTTCCTTCCAAGGGAATATGCAGATTTGTCCAATTCTTTTCTTCCTTTAGCCACATCCTCCACATTTATTTTGTCCTCTTCAGCAGCTTCATTACTGCCTTTCCTTTTCTTCCTTCCAGAGGAAGATGCAGACACATTCAAAATTTCCCCACCACCCATTTTGCCAGGAGTACTTTGCTCTCCATGATTTAATTCCCCTCTCACAATTCTAGGTCTACCTCGGCCTCTCTTCTTCGTTGTCTCAGCTAATGCTGTTAACTTGATAGACTCACACTCCTCTTCAGCCTCATCATCTTTCTTACTTTCAGCACCAGCATCTACATGGCCTCCCAGGATTTCAGCTATGCTTTTCTGTTTCCTTCTTTGATGCTGATCATCCCCTGAACCCCCTCGTGACTTCGGCAACAAGCTCTGATCTGTTTGACCATCTTTATGACCTCTATGTGGAGAAAGCCAGTCTTCTTCAATTGGTCCCCGAGTATTGGCTTCCACTGCAACACTAGCATCACCCAGACAAACAATCAAGTTGCTTCCATCATCTTCAAGGCCTGGAATTGGCTGCGGATCCGAGAAAGATGGTAGTTGGTAGCCTCGTCTACGGTAAAAAGCTGACAGCCAGCACTTCAATACTGTAAATTTGAGAATATTAGTATCATCAGCAACCTGTGCAAAACCTTTCAACACAGCAAGCAGTTCTGATGGTTCGAACAACACAGCAGAAAATCTTTCAACCCCACCTTCAGGAACAAGAAGCCCTTCCTTAATACCCGCATTGACAGCCAGTGATCTACCAACTCCAATGAAATTTTCCTTCGGTGCACAGGAGCAAGTAATCTTAAAGTCCAAAAGCCTGCCAACTTCTTCCACTGCCTTCTCCACTGCAATGCCAAAGTTCTTTGAGGTATTCTGCTTTGACATCTCCACGAAATTCTCGTAAAAAGGCTTCAATTGAGATGGATGGCACCATGCAAATGTATGATCTCCAAAGTAAGCCACAAGAATTCTATCTCCTTGTTTAATTTTCTTGGCATAATCAGACGCATCAACAGGATCATAAACCCGACCAGGCCACCATGGATGACTTTTAACCTTACCCCATACAAAATCACCCTTAGCAAACTCATGCCTCTCACCTCCCATATCCTCCTCTACATCCATCTCCTTCTTCCCTCCTAAATTCCCAGATTTCTTATCTGCAGTGCCACCTTTTGCATTATTCTTCTCATCTTTCTCTATGGCATCCAAAACAGAACCAAGCTTTCTCAAACCCTTACTCTCCTGCATCTTTAATAAAGAAGACACTCCATTAATCTCAGAATCCTCAAGACCCCCAACTCCATCAAACAAAGGATCAATCTTTCCGTCTTCAGAATCACTCTCACTGAAGTCCTGACTCTTCTTGCGGTCCCTACCACCAACACTGAAACCTTGTTCTCTCTTTACAGAGGTTCTAACTCCATTTTCTTGGGTATTTCCAGCAGAAGCAGCTCTATAGCCATATTCGATAGTTTTGGCATCTGAGTCTAGGGTTTTAGGCGGTTCTTTTCCAAGATAAGAACTTTTAGGGAGGGTTTTACGTGGGGTTTGAGAAGCTTCCATCTTTTTTTTTCACGACAAAACTTTATCAAGCAAACAAATTCAACCTCCCACTTCGAAGCTTCACGACTGAACACACCAACCAAATGACATGGGAAACAAACAAAAGAAACGTGAAAAATCAATACAAGATTATCAATACCATCTAACAAAAGAGAAACGAAAATTTTCATTTTTCTTCACCTGCATATACGTAGATATTTCTTAATATGTACAAGAGGATGGGTACTTGAACTGAATTAAAAAGAAAAAACAGAAGGAAAAGAACAAATAGAGACATACGATAACTAAAAAAATAATAACTAAAAGCAAAGTACCTGAAACACGAAGAAGATGGAAATGAAATTAGGGTTTCCAATTTTGTCAGTCCATTTTTAGCTCAACTCAAAAATCTAAACAAAGAAAGAGATAGAGATAGAGAGACGAAAAGAAATAAAGTAAGAAATAAAAAGTCCAGAAATTGAATTTGAAACTGCTGTCCGTATGCGATATATTGGAAATTGTCGGAACTAAAATATCGTGCTCAAAAAACCGCGAGATGCGAGACTTAAAATTTATTCTGGCGGCAAATTATTTTATTTTCCCTCTTTTTTTTCTTCTGATGTATGCCATTTATAAGTAAATTAATATGCATAATTAAATTTAAAATTGTAATTATTCATAATTATTTAAATTTTATGTTTTATTAATTTAAATAAAAATTCAAAAATATTGAAATTATTAATAAAATTGATATTTTTATATATTAAATTAAAAATTATATAATTTTTGTGTTTTAAATTTTTTATGTCGAATATTATTTTCATTTTGAAAATGTTGCTTTTGCTGTCCGGAGTTCCGGACAGAAGGGTGTTATTTTCTGCTTACTTGTCTCCAGAAAATAAGGACACGCGCTCTACGAGCATGCTAAGTGGCAGAATTATCAGATTTACATTCGTGGTCACCTTAAGTCCGCGAGTTGACAAGATTCTATACTCTCAAACGTGGGGAATGAGCTGACTGTCGTAGGAATCAAGTTTAATGGACGAAAAGGACAAGTTACTTCATCGCTAGATACGTGTCTGAGACGCGGAGCGGAGGAATTTTGTCGCAAAACTATCTTTCGGAACGGCGTCGTAGCGACTGAAATGACTCATCTCGTTTTCTCTACATATTTTAAATTACAAATAGTAAAATAGAGAGGCGAAATTTAAGTAAAATTAAAACTAATTGTATTTTGAACCATTTTTTAGTCTGCAAATGGGCTTCTTGACCTGAAGAATCCATTTTAAAACGACGTCATTTATTAAAAAATATTCCAACCAAATCTTTTTCCACGCTTGTAATATTAAAAAGGGCAAGGAAATAAATTTTATATTTAAAAAATGTTTTCCAGTAAAAAAAATTAGAGAAAGGTATAACAACTAAGCTACATTCTAAAAAATAACTAATATTTTTCATAACATAAAAGTTGAAATGAAAAGTTGTCAAACCACAGAAGAAGATCAAAAAGAGAGAGATGCTAATGTAGCCTTTGTGAAAATCTCAGGATACAGAACCAGATTCATAGTGCCTTCATCTGCAAAGTCTCTTAACACAGGAGAAAAAAAGTTAAACAGTTGAAAGCTTGATGTAGTGATCAGCAATGATGTCTTCATTATTGTTGCATCAAAACCTTTCCTGGGTTGGTTGGCTCAGTTACTATGGTATAATCGAAACAGAAATGGGACAAGATCCCCAAAATATCTTTCAGGAATAGTTCAAAGCTGAAAAAGGTTTTTCCCACTTGACTACCAAACCCTTTCCTGGGTTGGGCAATCCAAGACAAGAAAGTTCCACTTTTACACAAAACTAAAGACACTATTGCGAAACAAAGTTTCAAAAAATTTCTACAGCGGGGACTTGCGAAAATTTTCAATAGATTAAACATTTTACCTCACTGTACAATTCCAACAATTAGCCGATCATCAACATACCTTGCCTACTCTTTCTCCCCTGAAATTGCAACTAAACTAGGTAAAGATTCTTCCTCACCGGACACTGCACTCCGGCTTGGCTCCTCCTGCTTTGGTGATCTTTCGCCTGACACAGAGGTTGAGCAGGGTTTAGTAACTTCATGCAACTCCATCAGATCCATCTCTCCGTCTCTTTCTGGATGCTCATGCTCTTCATTTCCAGATGCAGAGGCTTCTTTAAGATCCATTTGTGTTGTGACTTCAGCTGGCTGTGTATCAACTTTTTTAGGACCTTTAGGGGCTGCTATAGTATGTTCCCTCCCATCATGATCCTTGTTCTGAGTACTTGATTGTGCCCACATAAACTGTAAATTATTACCCTCCCAACATTTACCATTTGAAAATGCCCTCTCAGCTGAAAGGCGAGTAGTGAAAGTCACACGAGCCAATCTACTTCTCAGGCTCTCTGAGTCTGACTCATCAATATCATCACAAGGTTCAACATCTTCTAGTTCCACGCTAAATAGCTCGCCATACGAAGAGAAATGTTCCTTCAAGGCAACAATCTGGGAGAAAATAAAAGATCAGTCTATCATAACATGATAAACTGAACCTTGACAACCATGCAACTTAACAAGATACTATAGAAGGACTAAGCCAGTGCACACATATCGAATATTTAGTCATAGTTTTGAGAGAGAGAGAGATAGAGAGCACATACATTTGTTAAGCCAGCTGGCAAAGGTGGGAGAATTCTAAAAGTTGTAGGTCGGTTATCCAGCTTGTATCTATTAACCGTAAAAGGATGTCCTGCAGGTGCAAATGAACGAACCGGTTGCTTTGACCCCAGTGATTCCTGTAGTCCCATCGTAGTATTTGCTTTTGGACTAAATAACACAACATTATCGGCTGATTTGTTCCTTTCTAACGAAGACTCAGTATGTGGCAATACTGCAGTAGGAACAGAATCAGAAGACCTCGGAACAGTATCTTTTGCAGAATCAGCAGCATTTCCCAGTTTATGCCTCTTAGCAGCAGGTTCTGCCACTAATTCACCCTTGACTCCTGTAGCCTGCAAAGACCAAAGCCGAGAACAAATTAGGGAAATATGCTTCTACATATGATTCATTTACAGAGAACATGCTAATCCCGATCTTTATTAAAGAGTATGAATAAAAAGGTGCATCATTCTTTCTCATCCACTATTTCACCCACCAGCAGATTACTTCTATGCTGACCAATTTCAGACTGGCATTTGCACTCCGTTAAAGAAAGGAGCAATTAGCTTTCATACTAGGTATGCATCTTTCAATACAGATCCTGAATATGCCGATAAACTATTACAGTTTAGCCTTTCATTTTAAAACTATTACAGTTTAGCCTTTCATTTTCTTACATAAATCACAAGCAACAAGTATAATCATATATCACTGGGGAATTGTAAGATTACATGAACGGAGAGTTGGTATTACCTGTTTCTCTAGTTTATTCAACTGGCGCCTGAAGTCATTTCGCTTTTGGTCCAACAGCTCTTGTTTCTTGCGAAGTTCCTCCTTCAATTGTTCTAAGGTCTCAAGCTTTTTCTGCATGGGAGGAGGAGTTATGGGACCATTTGTCATGACAGGCTTCGAGTGATCAGCTGCAGTAAGAGAAGGATCAGCAGGTGGGGCAGTAGTATTCATGGAAGCAGTAGTTTGTGAATTATCTCTTCCTCTGTTAGTAAAGGGGTGATGTTGAATAGAAGCAGTTCCTAAGCCACGAGGAGTCATAGGTACACTACTGCTACTGCTCACGCCTTCATCGGGTATATTATCCCGATTGGCCCATCGTAACTTGATAAACCGGTTACCCATTACAGCATCAGGTGCCCTCAGAGCAGCTTCTGCCTCTTCCCTTTTAGAAAACTGAACAAAAGCTCGTTCGCTATTCAGAGGAATATAGATATCAATTACCTCACCAAATTTTTGAAAATGAGAAAGAAGACTCTCCCTTTTGTTGCTTTTCTGTGGAATAGCATTGACAAAAAGAGTACGCAATGCTTTTTGAGGTGGCCTATGCATATTATGCAAGCTTTCATTTGGTTTCTTGGCAGATAAATCCATATATTTTTGGCCACCATCCTTGGTAATAATCCGTTTTCCTATCCAAGAAATACCTGATCCATCTTGATCTTCTTTCGGTCCATTCTCCATACAAGAGGTGCTTACTGTTGGATCAGTTTTGTCTTTCACACCTAACCTATTTTTTGAACTACCGATTCTACCCCAGACAGTTGAACTTGTATGTGAACCAACATCGTTTCTAGTGTTTTTAGCAGGGAAGTCAGCATCAACACCATCATATTCCTTGAAATTATGACGACCAGAAGGATCAACACCCATCAAGGCTCCAGTGTTATCATTTTTGGGTGAATGTAGTGGTAAGACTGGACTTGATGTTTCAGGGATACTTTTATTCCATAGAGGTTGATCTGGATCATACAACTCTGCACCACCCAAGCTAGCAGAAGTGGAATATGCATCATTCAAAGACACAGTCTCATCACCAATTCCAGACTTGCTGATTTTGCTTTGCACTCCTTTGCTGTTCATCATTGTGGTTGAAGAAGTACCAACAGTGGGCAGAGCCCCTGGTCCAGTAGAAATTCCAAGCAGATGTCCACTTGGAAGAGAAACAGGAAGATTGAACTGAGAAAGGCTCTGCAAATTGGCATAAAAAACAAATTAATAGTGGTAAAGTGAATATGTTCTCAAATCAAGAACATACTCCTAAAGTAATAATATCGCATATCAAACTCAGGAAGTTCCCAGTACAGCAAGTTCACTAAGTCAATTCAACCAATGAGACTAAGCAGAAAGTTAACAATGTTAAAACACTGCACTCCCTGCATGCCGGCAACAATTTTACAGCATCAGGAACTGTCCGGGAACGGCAACACATTAAACATCTTACTTTGGTTCCCTATGAAAATTGATCTGACAATTGACTCCACCATTCAGGGATCCCCTCAAAACTTAGATAAATCCCCTCAAAACTTAGATAAAGGTAAATATAATCTCTACATAAAAACTATCATCAACTACCTTACCGACAATAACAGTGACTTAAGAGGCACCCACGGTAAGTACAACAACAAAAACAAGACCGTGCAGAGCATAATCAATTGAAAGGGGGAAAAAAAACCAACAGAATTTAATTGTCATGTTTCGTATCCATTCAAGAATATTTAAGAATACTGAAAATACCAACTAAAAAATGAACTGGACAATGGACACCCTAGCTTCATCACTATATGTTCTTGATAGCCAAATAGAAACAGTATATATTTCTCAGAGGATCTAGGAAGGCAAATCAAATTTTCAAGGGCATATGACATGTATTAGACTTGAAGTGGACAATGAACTGGTTAGCTGTACATTAAGTTGTTGGGACCACAAAAGAGCCAGCCAAACCCATAAAAATTGCATACATCAGTACTACCCAGAACAGAATGCATAATAAAAAGTGCCCGAATCCATTCAATTTATAAAATGTATAACTAATTCTTAATTTTTCAAGGAAAGCTTTTCAATTTGAATAGAAATGAAAATATAATGAAAAACATCAATGAAAAATGGCTATTTTTGCACACCTGAACATCGTCAACAACAATGCGATTGATACCATGCTCCATTGGGCACATGTCACCTCTGAGACAAAAACCACGCTCCTCAAAGTCTCTGCACCTTTGACGAGGAATGCCGATATTCAATGAAGGATTTACAGCTGGCCTGAAAGATCCTTGCAAAGTAATAGGATGAAGAGCGTCAATAGCACCATTTGGCATTCCTGGAATCAATCCAAATGCATTCCAGGAAGCAGTCTGTGTATTTGAAACACTTGGCAAACCCCTTCCTGAAAAGAGACCTGAACTGATGGGCCCCTGCTGAACCATTTGAGAAGCAATATCAACTGAGTTGAACCTACTATCGCGTTGGTTCCAAATACCAGAGTCCCTTCCTCTTCCCCTAACAGGACCAGGATCTCCAAAGAACATCTGACTTGGATTGATTCTGTGATTCAATTCCTGAGGCATTCGAGACAGGGATCCAGGGCCAGAGCGTCTTTTATCAAACTTTGTGGCGTATCTCTCTATAGGACCAAGGTTATAATTTTTCCAGGTTTCATTAGCTTGAGAGTCATTTTCCTGGAAAGGATGACCAATTTCAAATTGTTTGTTGTGCCTCCTGTATGGCCTTGTAAAAGTTGATTCAAAAGAATCTTTCTCTAGTGATTGAGATGTCTCTCGTCTCCGATGCTTGTGGTTACGATCATCATCATCCTCATCACTAACTTCCTCCTCCTCAGGATCACTAGTGCAATCAGACGAAGAAAGGCCCTCTGGCTTTGGAGGTGAACCTTTCAGCTCCATTAGATAGCACCGAAAATTAAAGCGTTATTTTATAGCATTACAGTACCAAAGCTGATATGGAAATGAGGCTGCGTACTCTTCAGAAACTTGATAAGAATCTGAAATCAGGAAAAAGAAAATAAGTGAATTAACATAAAAACAATGGTCTAAGTTCTTATTATAAACAAAAAAGGCAAAAAGTTGTAGCAAACTCAGTGCGTTGTCCCGCTTCCATCAGGATAATGATTCAGAAGAACATTCAAAGAGGTAAATTTCAAATAATATCATTACATAGCACCAAAAAGAGACACATGTAGAATCATCGTATGTATTCAACATAGCACTAAGCTGAGAGACATCAATGATAATGATAGGGAGTAAATCCAAAATGCTTTTGATGCTTGTATTCAACATAGCACTAAGCTGAGAGACATCAATGACAATGATAGGCAGTAAATCCAAAATGCTTTTGATGCTTGAGCAAAATAACAAATACACTTCACATCCAACAGTTGTTGCTTAGGGGTTGTTCGCAAGTTGTCACAAGTCTTCTTGCACACACAATTGCAGATCATCGGAGTTCAAGCCCACAATGATAGCTGATATCAATGATGTTAACTAGAACTGGAATATTATACAACTCCTTGTATGAATGATTATCAGCATGTCTAGTGTTTTTCCTCCTTTACTTAGCTTCACTTTTGTCTTTCACATCATTAAAACTATAGCTCAGCTAGTTTCAGAAATAACTTACACAGGCCACACACTATCTGGTAGAATGGTGTTGAAAACTATGGAGTATATGACAAAAAGAGTCTTCAATATTGTAAACTTTCAGCTGCTAATGCTTTGTACTGATCTTTGCTATATGAAAAGCATTTACGAACTTAGCACATCGCATATAATTAGCTGCAGGGGTACTTATGCATTATACACAAGAATTACTTAAATAAGCACCAATATATAAGAGGAAATTAGTAAACTTTAAGCTATTATACCTAAAACAAGAGCTAGGCGAAGAACCAGTCATCAGCTAGTCCCAAGCTTGAGCAGCCCCCCGATGAAAATTTGATGCAAAAGAGTTTATATATGATAATAAACCAAATTTATGATGCCAAAACCGATTCACTTATTATCTGTCCTTTTCCTTGTTTTTAAAATATTAATAAAAAGAAAAAACGGGCATATATGCCATAATCTAGGATGCACATGCATATGCATCTTCAAAGTACCCAACCATTCTCTGAACATTGAAAACAAGAATTTTTAAGAGCTTCACATTACTCTAAAAACTTGTTACCACCAATTCGTGCTTCGTGTGCTTAGATGGATAATTAAATGCTAATATATTTAATGAAAGACAGTGAAGTTTTACTTGATCAATTAACTACATTTACGAATATAAGTTCCTACCTAAAAAGTGCACACTAAAACTCCTAAAAAGTTTAAATCAAAAAAAGTAATGAATATAATGTTAATTTCAAAAGGAAACATGCAAATGGTAGACTGAATGCACCATGCATTCTGCATGTGATTCTATTGCTGAGCCTCTCAAAATTACTACATTAAGTATCACAATTTCCTAAATTATCCATCAAATATCTAAGCTACTGATGACAAGAAAATGCCACAGGAAATTCCCATCACTAGCCATCTCTTCTTCGAAAGACTATGTCATGTATCAATAATTTACCACATAATCAAAGTGGCTTCTCTCAAAATTTTTGAATTTATGTCATGATAAGATGTCAGAAACAAAAGAATAATCTATTGACCAAATACATTTCGCAAGCAACAGATAAACTATGAGTAACCTTGGTTTCAACTGACTTCAAGAATAACGACAAAAGTAAATGGGCAAGCACAATAAAACAACTGATCTCTTTAGAGAATAGTAGATAAAGGTGGTCCTAAAACTCCGATGAAATATTTGCACATCGTGACCCACTACAAGTTCAAGTAGAATCTGACAAGAAATAACCTGAATTGTACAAACGTACAAGCCATTAGCTCATTCTCAATGTACTAGTTTAAACGTAAGCAAATAACAACCTTTACAGGATCTATTATCTGGACACGTGAGTTATGATTTCCTTTACATGATACACTCTCAGCATAATAAATTCAGTTGTTGACCACCATTACGATGCATATCATGAGATAAAATGTCACAGGTCTTATGGTGTGACAGTTATACTCATCTCAACTCAAGTTGATTCTCATATACAAACACACATATGTATATACACCCTAGTTTAGCTACATCAAAGTTTCAACTCAAAAGTGGGATTCCAGGTCTTGAAATGACAGACAAAAATTACCCCACAACTCAACATGCTTTATACGGAGAAAAGTTTTCAAATGGAAACCGTACTGGAAAGTACCTGAACGATTAAGCTGAATATAACACAGGATTCCAAGGAAAAAAAAAAAGAACAGAATTAGACAAACACAAGCTCTGTAAACAAAACCCTAACCGAAAAAGGAAGAAACGTGAAGACAAGCAAGCTTTGAGAACAATTGCTGAATACGTGCAT
Source organism: Erythroxylum subrotundum (assembly GCA_027563845.1). Classification (NCBI taxonomy): domain Eukaryota; kingdom Viridiplantae; phylum Streptophyta; class Magnoliopsida; order Malpighiales; family Erythroxylaceae; genus Erythroxylum; species Erythroxylum subrotundum. The sequence continues at coordinate 21,463,655 of JAOQMQ010000001.1, read as the reverse complement.
TCATTATCTATATACCGATACAAGGATTATTGTTCTACAGAAAATAAAAGTCTACAAACCCAATCGATATGAAACGAACTAAAATCACGAAAAAAATAAAAAGAAAACAACAAACTCGAATTCGAAGCCGTATTCAGAGATTAAGACAAATAAACGAAAAACGAAAAGAAAATTAAAGAACCTTCTAGAAGAAATCACGAGGAGCAGTGACTCAAGGTTTCATCCGATAAAAAAGAGGCGAAGGTTATACCGCCGCAACCGAGGAAGGGTATTAGGAGAGGTGGAGGCCGGGGGGCAGGATCGTAATAAATTGGTAATCGAGGGCTGAAAATATAAGGAGAAGGAGAAGGAGGAGGAGAAAAATAAAGAGATAGAGAGGATGGGGGTTTGGGAGTGTGAGTTAGGATCGTAATAAACTGGTAATCGAGGGCTGAAAATACATGAAGAAGGAGAAGGGGAGAGGGAGAGAGCTTGAAGCTGTTGGAACTTGTAAGGAAACAAAGCACAGGGAGGATTTTGGTACCTTAGAAGATTACACACACACGCGTTTATATATATGTATAAATAAATAAATGTGGAGACCAAAACGAAATTGTGGAATTTCGTTTTTAACCCCTTAACTTTCTTCAAATTGTAGGTTTAAGGACAATAGGTTTGGACTATTTCTCTTTTTTTTTTTTGAAAAAACAAAGAAAACTTCATTAAGAAGCACATTATCAACTAAGGTTGAAGAAATACAGGAAAATTAATATTTACTTTTGTCATAATAAATATCAAATATTCAAGTGTATGATTATGAACAAAATTAGAGAGACATCTCTAATCATGTGATAAGAATTGTTTATTTCTATTTTTATTTTTATTTTTATTTTTTACTTTTAAATCTAATAAAAAATTTATTTGTTTAATTTTTAGTTTCCGAAATTCTTTCAGTTTTCAATATTTTATTTGAATTTTTGTTTTCTCTTTTTTATTTTGATTTCTTGATTTTCAAAAGTTATTTTTGTTTTCTGTTTTTGTTTTTTATAATCTGATTTATTACCAACTAAATATATTATTTAATTATTTAATATATTAATTTTAACAAGAATTGTGAATATTTAATTTTACCTAATAATGTTATTTAAATTTTATTAACTTAATTAAATTATATAATATTAATCAATATAATTCAATTTAAAAT
>JAOQMQ010000001.1:21432152-21446254 GCA_027563845.1 Erythroxylum subrotundum | reverse complement strand
ACAATGGGTAATATTTAGACAATTCCTCTCTGACTAGTAATAACAATGACGATGACAATGGTCGAGTCATACCTGGAGCTTCTTCAGACAAGATCTTCTGTCCAATTTTATGGTATTGACAATGGGTAATATTTAGACAATTCCTCTCTGACTAGTAATAACAATGACGATGACAATGGTCGAGTCATACCTGGACCTTCCTCAGAGTAGATCTTTTGTCCAATTTTATGGTGTTCTATTTTATTTAATAAATCTCAGTCATTTATTTATGCAAGTCTTACATTTATTTATACGGGACCCACGTGAAGCCCATATAAATAAATGGTTGAGAGTCATGAGACAGAATAAGACATCATAAAACTGGACAAAAGATCTGGACGCAACCTTCTTAGGCTCAAGTTCAATTTGACAGTTTCTATTGTAACCTAAACTTGCTCTGAAGCTTAATTGAGTCAAAGATAATCAGGCCCAAGCCTCTTCTTGGTTGGACTTATATTAGTAGCACGTTTTTTTATTGAGCTTTTTTTTGGAAGAGTTTTTTTAAGAAGTCAGTTGACTATTTGACTGTCATTTAGAAAAGAGTTTTTTTGAAAAAGCTTCGTACAATAAATTGTTTGGTAACAAAAAAATAAAAAGTGCTTTTAATTTTAGCTATATTTTATTTTGTAATAAAAATAATTTATGCATATAAATATCATTTAATGAATATTAAACAATATGCAAAGCACAATATATTAATTATTATATAATTTAAAACCATATCCAACATAAATAAAAATATATCTAACCAAATCTTTTATATAGATTATAACATAAGTAAACTAATATCGAAAATAAATATTAAAACATATAAAAAAACTAAATAATATTATATAAATCTCAAAATTAATATTCAAGTTGAGTAAATAGTTAAATACATAATAAATGGGAAGATGAGTTTTTAAGTATTGTGAGAATTATGTGTAAAACATAAAGACAAAAGGGACTAAAAATAGGCTCATTAATTGATCTAAAAAATTTACCTGAAAAGTACTTTTTTGAGAAGCTTCAAATTTGAGTTTCTTAAAAAGTTATATCTTGATTGCCAAAAAAGCCATATCTATTAAAGAAATATTTTTTTAATTTTACAGCTAAACACCTATTTGTAGTAGAGATAAATACTTATTAGTCTCCCAAAAGCTCATCCAAACAGATACTAAGTTTAAACTTAAGTATGAAAGCTTGACCTATTTTTTATTTCTTAAAACTAAGAAATTGAATATAATATATTTTTTTATTTTTTGTTATAGGTATCGAACTTGAGATCCTGAATAACCCATTGCCGAAATGCAATCTCTATCTCTAGCTCCAATTTCTTTGATTTCATGAGCACCAGCGGGGCTCGCCTAAATGTCATCTTATCCCTTAACTCTCATTTCTTTGATTTCATTAAAACTTGTGTTGATTATATTAACAAGATTGAAAACGACGGAGCAAAGAAAAGTTTACCTAACCAGAAAACTTGATGACTTTCACCTTAAGCATCATCTTTTCCACCAAAGCTATTCTAACAACCATTCAAATTTGTTTAAATTTAGTCTGAAGTTAATAAATTTAATTTATTTTAATCATAATTTTAATTGAATCTAAATTAAAGTATTATCTTTAAAATTAAAATTAAAATTAAATTTTAGGATCAAATTCAATAGACGTTCACAATTATATTGAAAGGTAATTCTAATCATCTTCAAGTTTTATTTATAAAGTTACGAATAATGAGTCGGTCTATGAGTCATTCCCATCAATTTTTTTTTAAAATAGAAGTATAAAATAATATTTTAAATTAAGTTCGAGCCTCGTTTTGCTTAGCATAATTGAGTCTTAAGCCGGCTTGAACCTAAACTTGACTAATAATTCGACTCATTGAAAACACTTAATCTAGAACTAAAAGCATTCCATTGCCATCCAAGTACATCATTAGGTAGGGATTTTGATGTACAAAACAATGAGAGTTTAAGGACTAGCATTAGGATGGACCGGTCTCAGACCCCTAAGGCTAAGTTTAATCTGAAGTCCAAGCAAGTTTGGCCGGTTAAAAATTCACATATGTATTTAATACAAGCAAAACGACGTCGATCGTCTTGAAAAAATTGCGTTTCAATTCCGAGTTCGTCTTGAATCCCTGTCAAAACCGATTTCGGAAATGAAAATCCTAAGAACATGTTTGTGTTTAACAAAAGCTGGCAATTGAAAAAAAATCTATAGAAGAGCTTCAGAAATTGCAGTTCTTGATAGAAAAGCTAAAGGCTTTAGTTCCTCTTTGTCTTTTGCCTTGAAACCTACTTGATGTAAAGAGATCTTACTCTTCTATTGTTGGCTTCTTGACACGCCATCAAAGCTAGGCAAGCTACAGGAATCTGAAGAAGTGCAGGAAACTTCAAGTTTCGTTGCTTTATTAGACACAAAGCTTATTGAACTACAAGATCCTTTGAAGCTTTCTGGCTCTAGCATAGCTGCATTGGCAATAAACGGTGGTTGCTTTGGAATTGGAAGATTGTAGTCCTCACTGCTTAGCATCTCAAGAACTTCCGTCATGGCTGGTCTCAAGGTAGCTGAAGCTTGTGTGCAGAGAAGACCAACTTGAAGCACACTTGACGCTTGTTGGTCTGGGAAATCACCTCTCAGCCGAGGGTCAACAGCATGAACCATCCTGTTTGATCTGTAGAGTTGCCATACCTGGAGGCCAAAAGTTTTAAAGAATGATCATTTCAAAGCTTTCTTTTTGTCAGGAATAGCTTGATTGGAGAAACATTTTCCTGGAAAGTTTTTGATAAAAGAAAGTTCCGTGGACTTACTGTTTGTAATAGTGATGCAGATTCATCTACCAATGCATTGCACCTCTTACCAGTTACAATCTCAATAACGAGCACTCCAAAACTATAAACATCGGCCTTGTCACTGAGTTGTCCTCGTGTTAGATACTCCGGAGCCATGTAACCTCTGCATGAACCAAATGATTAGGTGCTGGTTGGAACTTTCAGATATGGATTGGATAAATGGAAGGAATGGAAGGCTTACAGTGTCCCTGCAATTCCGGTGCTGAGATGAGTTTTATCAGGACCAATGGATCGAACAAGTCCAAAATCTGCAATCTTTGGAGTGAGATTCTCATCAAGAAGAACATTGCTGCTTTTGATGTCTCTGTGGATTATTCTTATTGGAGCACCTCCATGAAGATAAGCAAGCCCCTCTGCTGTTCCAAGAATGATCTCAACCCGTTCCTTCCAATTTAGACTTCTGTTTCTGTTCTTATCTGCACAGTTAAGCATTTAGAAAGCCATCACCAATCTAGATTTCCAACAGTAAATGAATCTGAAATGATGATGAAACAAAAATATTTACCAAAAAGAAATCCATCGAGGCCCTTGTTAGGAACATACTCGTAAACGAGGAGACTCTCAGGACCTTCAATGCTACAACCCAAAAGTCTCACGAGGTTCTTGTGTTGAATCCCGCTGATCAAATTAACTTCATTGAAGAACTCATCTACCCATTGCCTGGTATTAAAGATCAGTCTCTTTACAGCTACAGTTTCTCCATTTTGCAGTGTCCCCAAATAGACAGAACCAGCTCCTCCGTGGCCTAATATCTTGGATTGACTGAAGTAATCTGTTGCTTTCTCCAGGATCTCATACTTGAAACACAAACTCGAATTCCTGAAACTGATAGAGATTTTACCAAGATTTTTGCGCTCTGCATTTGATAAATCAGCAGTTCAGAACAATAAAGAAGTTAAGAACTCCGTAGATGGAGCTCTGACAAAACATAGATGGAGCTCTTACAAACATAGATGGAGCTCTTACAATCTTTTATTTGCCATTCATTTACCTTCTCTCGTCCTGGATACTCTTGCGTGGATAGTATAAGCTGCAAAGATGGAAAGCATGAAGAATGCAGTGGTTGCAAGAACAACAGCAATGGTGACTCTTTTACCAGAAAATCCTGAATCAAAGTAAAGAAAGTTCGTTAGTTACTTCACCAATTTCTTTAATTGAGCATGGAAACTGGAAAAGAAAAAAAAAAAACAGAGCAAACAAACAGGGCCAGAAACATCTGCAATTTCTTGACAAAATAAAACACTTCAGAAATGGAATGGAAACTCACCTTTTCCGCTTCCTGAATCTCCTCCTTCATTGTAGAACTTCTCAGTCGAGTACCTCAAGTAACACCCTGCGTTCATACCTCTTCCTTCTCTTTTTGGCAGACAACTTTTCGCAGCTTTCCCCGCCATTTCCAAACACTCTCTGCAGCCTTCTCTGTCAATACTGTCCCAACACTGAGCCAAGGCATAAACTTTCTCAATCCCCGCAACCCCAAATCCTCCTCTCTCCACAGCTGTACTAGTTACATTACCAATCGCATACCCAACGTTCGTAACAAACGCCGACTTCTCAATATCATCTCGTAAACTCGGAACACTTTCATTACTGCAATTTGCAGTATCCAAAGCAGAGGATACAGACTCATGATAGAAACTGTAGTTGTCATAACGTAAGAAGCAGCCATCGAGATAGATGCGAGCTGATATAGAAGGGAGGCAACGAGGAAGTTTGGTCCGAGCGGTAGCGTAGCAGAGGAGACAATCGGTTTGGGAGAGATCATGGTGACACTGAGCTAAGGCATACATGGGAATGGTAGAGTTAACATGGTAAGTGGCGAAATGGGCATTGGTTATGAGCTTCGCAAGATCTTCCATTCCTCTGACAAAAGTTGGTAAATAGACGGCAGTAAGTGTTGTTCTTGAAGTGCCACAGTAGAGTCCAGATTCTGTAGTTCTTGGATCAGACAGAGAGAGCGGGACAAAGATGGTGTGAATGAGAGCAAAAAGAAGCCATCTTTGAGTTGAGGGATGCATGGAAGCTCTTATCTTCTTAGTGAAGAAGCTTCACTCTATATGTTTCCGTCTTTGTGATGTTTGGTTGATGAAGGTGCAGAACAGCCATAGATGTAGTCCAAATCCAGCCACCATCCATTGCCACGTTCCTCGCATCCAATCCATTAACAACTAATATCCTCACACTTACTTTGACCTTTCTCCTTGTTTGTACTCAAATCTTGAAAATTCGAAGTGTCTCCATCTTCCCTTTAAGACTTGAGTATTGGAGACTCTTATGGAGAGTCCCTTTTCTTGGTTCAATTTCATATTTATTAGTTTGTTATGACTTTGGTAGCTATACCTTCTCCTTCTTTATTATCCTTCATCATCTTGAACACCAAAATTGAAAAGAACTAAACAAAGAAGAGAAAACAGTCATTTGATATGATAATGTTTGAATCAATGAGGTTCAGTAAACTATGAAGAAACCCTTCAAGCAAATGGTCCAAATGGTGAAGTCACTCCTCTTAAGAAGCTTCTAATTTAAATATTAAAAAATGTCATTGATTCATCATTAAATTATTTACTCATTTATTAATTATTAATAAAAATCCTTAATTTGGTTGGAATAAGTCAAGTCCAAAAGATATGGTTATGTTAGATTATCCTTCCTACCTAAGATGCACTAAGCGCACTATTTGCGGCATAAAAAATATGCTTCTAGATTGGCATCCATTTTCTGCCTCTAAAAGTCAGCAGATCCTGTCTTTGTTTGAGACTTTTTTGTGCTGTACTAAATTTGCATTGCCTTTGCCATTTTTCATTGGGCTGGGGCCGAGCCAGACCCGGCCCATTTTCATCCTTATCGAGAGCAACTCTAGTAATGAATTAAGTTCGATTCAAGCCTTAAATGTTTTTAAATAAGATTCAAATTCAATCGAGTTCGAATTATTAATTTCAAGCTCAAGCGTGCTTTCAGTTGAATAAAAAAGTTTTAAATTTTGATGTAATGATCGAAAAATTTAATCGATTAAGTCGGTTTAATTGTAAAAACTTTGAACTGTTAGTTTTTAACTTTTCGGTTCGATTTACTTTAATAACTTTTATTGTTAAAAATCGATTAGTTTATTAATTGACAAGTCATTTTTAATAAACTAATAATTTCTAATAAACTAAAATAACTCAATTAATTTTTATTTAACAATATCTTTATTTAATTAAACTTTAAATTCTATGACGGATAATTACAATCTCTTTCGATCATATTTTAAAATTTTAATTTTATTCAATTTTTAGCAAGTTTTATGACAGTCTAATACCAGTTGAACCTTTTAAATTTTAAACTTTTTGTCTAATTTTTAAAACACTTGTTTGATGGATCTTTGAAATTTTTAGATTATCGGGTATTTTTAGTTTTATTAATTAGGTTCGGAATAAAAAGAATTTATGAAACGATTTTTTTTAATTTAGAGGCAAATATAATCGAAAATTCAAACATCTCAATTTTTATTGGTCAACTTCGACGAAATTGAATCAGACCAAAATGCCGACTTAGAGAGTTATCATCAAAAGAGTTATGATGAGACTTCATACAACAAAAAGTCTTTATTTCATTCCCATTTAGGTTAGACCATTTATTGCAAAAGACTAAAGCTTTATGGTAAACGGTATTTATGATTGTCAACTTTCCTTATCTAAGGACTCGTTCTCATTCAAAAAGCAAAACCCAACTAAAAATGTCAATCTATCTACTCAACCCCCACCATTGAAATTGAGGCAAGAGATTCAGAAACTTCATATACTTCCAAAGCTAAAAGAGAATGATACACTTTCCATGCTCCTGTTGTAGATATGCCCTACTTCACCTAACAGTTTATGGTTCTAACATCTTAAAATCATGGCTCCACATAAATGGTTGAAACTACTTGTCCTTAGAATTCTGGGTTTCAGAGAAACCAGCCATGGAATATCCTTGCCCGTCTGAGCTTAAAGAACGAAGTTCCATGTTCATGCCTGTGAAAGGAGGACTGGTTGGTCTAGGCAATTCGAGCTCATTTTTTCTAAGCATTTGAACTACTTCTGCCATGGTTGGCCGTGAACTTGGTGACTCTTGCGTACGCAACAGACCAATTTGAACGACCCTTTCAACTTCTTCCAAGTGTGAAACCACAATACTCTTGTCAACAATTTCTGATACTGCTTTCGACTGGAAGTGTTTCCATGTCTGCAATATTTGTAAGATGAATAAGGAAACAAATGCAATTGAAAAAGAAGATAACGAAAGGATTGTACAGATTCTTACAGAAGTAACTAAGGTTTCGTATGAATCCTCGGACTGAAACTTGGTGTTCTCGATGCCGGTCACGATTTCCAGTACAAGAATCCCAAAGCTATAGACATCCACTTTCTCGGTTAATCTTCCCCTAGCAATGTATTCAGGAGCCATGTAACCTCTTAATAAACAAGCAAAAAACTAAGTTTTATCAGGTTCAATAAAGTAGTATAAATTATGAATGTTCAGGACCTGGAAGAAGGTCGATCTTATGGTCTTACATGGTTCCTGCAATGGCGGTATTAGTATGAGATTCCATGGAGGAACAGAATTTTGCAAGGCCAAAGTCTGAGATTTTTGGTATGTGTTTCAGGTCTAAAAGGATGTTGCTTGCTTTGATGTCTCGGTGGATGATTCGGAATTGGCAGTCCTTGTGAAGGTACTCCAACCCTTCAGCTGTTCCCATGATGATCACAAGCTTCTTTTCCCAATCGAGTTCTTTCTTCTTTTCCGGATCTTGCTTCCATTGGTAGCAGAAAAAGTTTCAGATAGTTTAGCAGGAAGTTAAATGACAAAAAGCTTGATTGTTCTTAAAAAAAAACTCAAGCTGTTCAACCAGATTAACGTCAAAATTTTGAGTAATCCAATTTTTTGGGTTTGTTAAAAATTAATTAATTTATTAATTAATAAGTTCTTATAAACTAAAATTAATCAATTAATTTTCATTTAACAATTTCTTTTTTTTCATTAAACTTTAAATTCTTCGATGAGCAAGGATAATTTCTTTCAATAATATTTCAAATTCTTTATTTTTATTCAATCTTTAGTTGATTTTATGACGGTCTAATATCAATTGAATATTTTAAAATTTAAACATCTTATTTTACAGGTTTAACTTCAGGTCTAATTTTAAACATTGATTTATATAGAGGTGATACAAGTTGAGATACTAAAAAATATTGAGTAAAATTATGAATAAAAAAAGTTGAAGGGTTAAATTAAAAAGTAAGTTACTAATTTCCTAAATTATCTCTATTATTCAGTTTTTTTCTCAGCATTTAATCTCAAATTCAATGAATTTGGTACTATAAACATAAAGTTAAGAATAACTATATTTTAACAAATTTATACCAACGGTATGGAAGTCTAGATTATTATGAATAAAAAAGTTGAATGGCTAAATTAAGAAAAAGTTACCAAATCATTAAATATTTCATATGATTCAAATTTTTTTCTCTAACTCTATTCCAAAAAATTTCATACTATAAATATAAAGTTAAAAATAATTAAATTTTAATATGTTTATTATTAACTATAATAAGAAACTAAACTCTAATTATACAAAAATTAATGAATTATTTTACAATTTTAAAAAATTACATAAAACGGTATCACTATCAATCGATATCAATATTGTACTCTTTCTCACCTTCTCTATTTTCATTGTCAACTAATATTTTAAAAAACCAGACTAGAAGTTAAACTAGTAAGACAAAAGGTTTAAGACTTAAATAATTTAACGATATTAGACTATCATAAAATCAACTAAAATTGAATAAAATTAAAGAATTTAAAATATGAATAATCAAGATATTGTTATTACCCATTGAAAATTTTTAAATTTAAGAGATTGTTAAATAGAAATTGATTAATTTATTTTGGTTTATAAAAACTTATTAATTAATCAAAATTGAGCAATTAATTAATAAATTAATCGAGTTTTTAATAATAAGAGTCATTAAAATAAATCAAACTGGAAAGTTAAAAATCGAACTAAAAAATTAGATAGTTCGAAATATTTAAAATTGAACCGATTGAATTTTTTAATCATCGGTTTAGATGGTTCAAAATCTTTAAAATCGAACCGATTAAAGTTTTTAATTATCGGTTTGGACAATACTTAAAAAGTCTTTGACACAAAATAAATAAAAGATTTATTCTTCATTCTATAGATTAAAAGACGAAAGAAAAGAGTTAATTACCAAATAAAGTGAGATCTAGGCTCTTGTTTGCTAGGTATTCATAGACAAGGAAGCTGTCTGAATTAGTGAAGCAGCAACCTAGGAAGTGGACCAAGTTCTTGTGTTGAGCTTTGCTAATAATGTCCATTTCACTGCAAATCTTCTCAATCTGTCTTGTGCTGCCAATCAATAATCGATTTATTGCAATCTCTCTACCATAAGGTAATGTTTCCTACTCATGCCAGATTCTTTTTTTTGTAACTATAGAAAGTAATAACCATAATTGAATCCATATTAAAGGGTTATGTTTATACAAAGATAACAATAATTTAATAAAAATTTTGCTAAAATAAGGAGTTTTAAAAGGTTCAATAGTACACAATCTTATCTAAAGACGTTGTTTCTTAAAGACATATTAATATTAACTTTTTACCTTGTATACTTCGCCAAATCCTCCTCGTCCGAGCCTATGAACTTGGTTGAAATTTTCAGTTGCTGCCTCTAATGTTGCATACTTGAACTGCAGAAAATGATAGGCTTCACGTACCACCAACTCCTCCTCCATCCCTTCAAACCAAAACATTAAAGAACCCATCAACCTAAGTATTATCAATTGGATCAGTACTTTCATACCCTAAAAGTATGAGAAAGTTCATAAAGACTTATTCTTAAACTAAATGAAAGAGATGTTAAGTCTTTTTTTTGAGAAATAGATGTTTAAAGTCTTGTTTTGGTTACCTTCATGTTTTGTGGAGCGATGACGTTTTATGTGAACAAGTCTACCCAGGTACACTCCAAGGCCAATTGCCACTAAGCAAAACGCAGCCATGCCAATGATATATATCACGTAGCAAACTATCTCATCTACAAAAAAGAACAAATCACTTCAAGAATAATTGCTGTAGATTCCTTCTTTGAACCGTTGATTAAGACTTCTTTTTCTGTTAAGTCATATAAACTGTTTGCCAACTCGAACCTGTGATGATGTTTGTTATGGCCTGAGTAGGTGAAATAACTATGAAGCTAATCAATAGAAAGAAGAAGCAAACCTTTAGTTTCGAGTGAAGAATCATTGGCAAATGGATTGTGTTAAGAATTAGTTTGATTTATGTTACATGTTTAGCAAGGTTATTTAGTTATCCAAGTCTTTACGAAGTCAGTAAATTGTTGCTAAGTTGTGGAGTTATGGTAGTAGTAGTGGGTAGTTTTTATTAATGCTTTTGTAACCCATGTTGTCCACTATGTGTAAGCCTTATATAATGCCTTGTTCTGATTATTTAATTTAAGTGTGAGTTAATATCATTTCCTTTTATCTCATTGTTTGTCATCTTCTATGCTCACTCTTTTTTTATCGTTTATGTTCTAAAATTCCAACATAGCATCAGAGCCATAGATCCTTGAGGGACTGTGAGATTGAGTAAAAAACAAAAAAAAAAATCTTTCAATGGCTGCTAGCAATTCAACTACTCTCCTACCCCCAAATTTCAGTGGTGAAAACTATCAAGTATGGGTTGTCAAGATGAAAGCTCATTTAAGAGGTCTCGACTTATGGCAATGGGTGGAAGAAGAAAGGAAATTACCAGCCTTGGGAAATAATCAAACACTAAATCAAGTAAGAGTTCGTGAAGAAGAAGCAGCAAAAGGCCCAAGAGTGTTATCTATTATTTTCTCTGCAGTTTCAGAATCAATTTTTACAAGAATTATGACTTGTGAAACAACTAAAAACGCATGGGATATGCTGAAAGAATTATATCAAGGCAATGAAAGAACGAAGAAGATGCAAATTTTAAACCTCAAAAGAGATTTTGTAGCTTTGAGCATGAAAGAACACGAGAGCATACAAGATTATTCTGATCGATTGATGACTTTGGTGAACAAAATACGGCTATTAGGGGAGGATTTATTCGAAAGCAAAATTGTAGAAAAGATTTTCATAAGTTTGCCTGAAAAATTTGAGGCGAAAATTTCATCTCTTGAAGATTCAAGAGATATTAATGATTTAACTTTATCCGAATTGATTAATGCTTTGCAGGCACAGGAGCAAAGAAGGGCCATGCGGAAAGTTGAAACTGAGCATATTGATGAAAGAGCTCTTCTAGCCAAATCGTCAAAAGAAAAAGGTACATTTCCTCAATGTGATCATTGCAAGAAACCGGGGCATGAAGAGAATGATTGTTGGCATAAGGGAAAATCTCAATGTTTCAACTGTAAAAAATTTGGACACCTACAGAAAAATTGCAGACTGAAAAAGGAGCAAGCAAATATGGTAGAGTTGGTTGATGAAGAAACTCTTTTTTTAGAGTTGGTGAGATGTGCACCAAGATGTTTTTGGAGAGACATGCTCCAATGATTGTAGGTTGGTGAGAAGGACATCAACAAGATGATGAGATGTGCATCAATAGGTGAAGAGAAGTGCTTCACAGAATATTCTAAAGATGGGGAGAAGTGCTCCAGAAAATTTGAATTGCCGTGTAAAAGAAGTTGTGTAAGAGTTGACTTAGCCAAAATTGTCAATTTGTTTCCTAAACTGAATTCTACAAAGTTCAGTTTAAGAAAAGGTGTTAAGAATTAGCTTGATTTATATCACATGTTTAGCAAGGTTATTTAGTTGTCCAAGTCTTTACGAATTATTGCTAAGTTGTAGAGTCATGGTAGTAGTAGTGAGTAGTTTTTATTGTGACCCATATTGTCCACAATGCATAAGCCTTATAAGGCCTTGTTCTGATAATTTAATTTAACTCTCTTAGTTAATATCATTTCCTTTTATCTGATTGTTTGTCGTCTTCTCTCTCATTTTTCTTTTATCGTTTATCTAAAATTTCAACACGCTAGAATAACGTAGAAAGCAGCCTGTATTAAGCACACGCTCCTCCTCTGCCGGAAGGCAAGATACGGCGGAGCTTGTTGCCTGAGAGAGGCAACTGGAGCAGAGTTGTTTTTCCAATGTCCTCCAGCAAAAGGCCATACCATAGGCTGTTGCTCCATGCTGCCAAGTCTCTTGCCTCGCGGCGAAACCTCTGCCTATTTGGGCCTCCCTTTGCAAACTACTCACCAGATTTTTCACGGCGTACCTGAATTCTTTTCCATCGTTCGCTTCATCATCGGAGCATTTCTACTTAAATAGGAAATGTAATCACTTGTTAAACAAACTTATGTTATGGTTTAGAATCTAATAAGCGATCAAACCAGATGGAGAAAACTGTTATGAAGTAGAAAATACAAATTAAGGACTGTCCTATAAATAATAATTTTAGGCGTGAAAGTATTTTTTCTTAGTTTTTAAAATTATTTTAAAATTTCCTTTTAAGAAAATTTATTCTTTTAAATTTTCATTAAAAATAACGAAAAAATAATATGATATAAATAATACATTTTAACTAATCAAAATACTACTAATATGACAATTTAATTTAAATATTAAATTTGATTCAAATATTTAATCTAAGCTATTAGTTTAAAATAATTACAATAAATTAATGAATTTAATTAGTTTATTATTAAGCCGAGTCGGATTTAGGGATGGCAAAAGATCAGCCTAGCTCGGCTCAACTTCGGCCCTAGTTGATTGGGCTATGGTCCAAGATTGCCTAGCCTAACCCAACCTGTGGCTTGATGGGAATGTACAAAAAAAATGTGATTTTTTTAAATTTATTTAAAAAACATAAAGTTGAGTCAGGTCGACTCAATCTATCCGTGGTCTGTAGGATTGGGGGCTAACCACAGGTCAGTCAGCCCATGGTTGAGCCGAGTAGGGCCATAAGCGGCCATAGCCTGACCGAGTCCATTGCCATCTTAGTTGATTTGATATATTAGTAATATTTTATGTTGTTTATATCACCGCAAGTTTTTTAAAAAATTAGAAATCATGAGGATTTTTTAAATAATTTAAATATTAAATAGTTTTAGAAATTAATAAATCATATGGCAATAATATGATGAGTTGATCGAGTTTGCATTTGACCTAATCCAAAGCCCATTACATGCATACGACCTAAGGTTCGGAGCGTACCAAAATGTTGTTTTAGTATAACTGACCAAATTAAACGTACATACTAAAATATCATTATTTGAAATTAGAGCAAGGTCTTTCAACTAAAATTTTATGTTGCCTTTAGATTCAAACTTAGGTCATACCAAAATGATATTCTTTTAGTATAATTGACTAAATTGAAAATACATACTAAAACGACATCATTTGATGGTAGAGCTGAAATTTGAACTAACCTCTAGATTCAAACTAGGATCGTAACAAAATGATGTTGTTTTCATATAACTAACCAAATTAAACATACATACTAAAATGACATCCTTTGATAGTAAAAGAGGGTTTTCCAACTAAAATTTTAACCAACCTCTAGATTTAATCTCTGGTCGTATCAAAATGATATTGTTTTAGTATAACTGACTAAATTAAATTAAATGTATATACTAAAATGACATCATCTAATGCTAGAGCATGGTCTTCTAACTAAAATTTGAACTAACCTCTAGATTCAAACTTAAGTTAAAGCGGAGTCTTTCAACTGAAATTTGAGCTGATCTCTAGATTCTAACTTAGGTCAAAGTAGAGTCTTTCAAGTGAAATTTGAACCGGTTAATGAAGATTAAGTGCAGAAGATGAGAAAAAGGTTTGCACACTTTTGTATTAATCTTTAAACTATTTATAGGATACAGAGAGAAGATCAAATCCCCATAGATGAGGGATTGACGCAATCAAATTCAAATTACAAAAAGATTATACAATTAGAAAATATTTGCAGATAAGATACAGATATTATAGATCTTCCTTAATACCCCCTCACAAACAGATGGGAGGGACAACCATCAGTTTGGTCTTCAAAGTAAGAAACCGTTGCTTGGAAAATGGTTTGGTTAAGATGTCAGCTAGCTGATCTTCAGTCGGTATATACGAAACTTGAAGATTTTTCTGACGAACCTGATCGCGAACAAAATGAAAATCCAACTCAAGATGTTTTGAACGAGAATGGAACACTGGATTAGCTGCCAAGTAGGT
>JAOQMQ010000001.1:21418490-21432052 GCA_027563845.1 Erythroxylum subrotundum | reverse complement strand
AAATTGTGATTTAATAGTTAAAATTAATTTAAAATAAAAATTATTTTTAAATTATTTATTTTAATAAAACAAATATATAAGAGATTAAAATAAATTTATTTAATTAAAATAATTTATCATTAGGTTTTATATAATATATAATTATTATTAATGATAAAAATATAATTATATTGACAATAAAAACCAAAAATATTTTTGTTTTTTAGTTAAAAACAGAAATCAAAAGCTAAACACTACAACAAAAATTAAACTAAACATCCATTTAAAAATTATTTAAATTTTAAATAAAATAAAATAAATTTAAATGTAATCTTAATTTAATATATACGTTTATAAGATTTAATCACATTTTCTACAACTATTTTTATATTATTTTTTTTTATTTAACGTAAAATTTAAAAAAAATTATTATCTACCTTGTATCTTCTTTGTCATATTCAACTAATTTTTATATATTCTTAATTTCCAAAATGAAACTATACCTTAACTTAAAATTTCTAAATACTACTTTATTTTAAATAAAAATAAATAAATATTAGTAAAATATGATAACAATATATAATAAATAATCATAATATAAAAATAACTAATAACTTTTAGAATATAAGATTTACCAATTTGTTGTTATTGAAATAGTTTGTTTGAGAAATTATTATTCAAAGATTTAAACACAATTTATCTGTTTATTTTTTTTAGAAATATTTGATTTGTCAATTTTGCTTACAGCCTTTTTGTAAAAAATACAAAGAAAAAATTGCTATTTTGACTATAATAGGTGGTGGCTTAAACCGACTGGTGGTCGCCAGTCTTATTGATTAAGAAGAGGATGATATTAACGATGTGGTTAATGAAGATTAAGTGCAGAAGATGAGAAAAAGGTTTGCACACTTTTGTATTAATCTTTGAACTATTTATAGGATACAGAGTGAAGATCAAATCCCCATAGATGAGTGATTGATGCAATCAAATTCAAATTACAAAAAAAAGAGATTATACAATCAGAAAATATTTGCAGGTGGATAAGATACAGGAGCAGATTACAGATCTTCCTTAATACCCCCTCGCAAACGGATGGGAGGGACAACCATCAGTTTGGTCTTCAAAGTAAGAAACCGTTGCTTGGACAATGGTTTGGTTAAGATGTCAGCTAGCTGATCTTCAGTCAGTATATATGAAACTTGAAGGTTTTTCTGACGAACCTGATCGCAAACAAAATGAAAATCCAACTCAAGATGTTTTGAACGAGAATGGAACACTGGATTAGCTGCCAAGTAGGTAGCAGAAACATTATCACACCAGATTTTAGGAACCATTGGAAGTGGTTGAAGAAGTTCCCGAAGAAGACATTGAATCCAATAAACCTCCGAAGCTGCAGATGCTAAGGCACGATACTCTGCATCAGTACTGGACCTTGCAACTGTTTTCTATTTCTTTGAACACCATGAGATGAGATTAGAACCATGAAAGACAGTATACGCAGAGGTACTCTTACGATCTATCTTGTCGCCTTCCCAATCTGCATCAGAGAAAGCAAAGAGACATTTGGATTGTAAGGAACGAAGAAGCAGGCCATGATCAATTGTGCCTCGAAGATATCGAAGAATTCGTTTAACAACCTGCCAATGATTCACAGACGGAGCATGCATGAATTGTGCTGTTTTGTTTACTGTCATTGTGATGTCAGGTCGAGTGAGAGCTAAATATTGAAGGGTACCAACAACTTGACGAAACAAAGCAGGATCATCAAAGTGATGTGAGCTGTCGATGTCTAAGATGCTCTTTGGAGAAGAAGGCGTAGACACAGGTGTAGCCTCATGCATATTTACACTTTTCAAAAGATCTAAGATATACTTAGATTGAGAGAGATGGAGACCACTTTTCAGCCAAGTCACTTCCACACCGAGAAAATATGTGAGAGATCCGAGGTCTTTAAGAGCAACCTGCACGCTAAGTTGATGAATAATGGACTGAATGAGTTGGATGGAGGAGCCTGTTAAAATTAGATCATCCACATAAACAAGACAATAAGCAAGCTGATCCCTAGAAGAATAGATAAAGAGTGAGCTATCGGCTTTAGAGCCTTTAAAACCAATCGTCTGCAATGCTTGTGAAAGACAAAAATACCACGTCCGTGGAGCCTGTTTTAAACCATATAACGATTTTTTAGAAAACAAACATGGTTAGACTTAGTACGATCAAAAAGGCCTTGTGGTTGCTCCATATAAACCGGCTCCTCAAGTGTGCTATGTAGAAAGGCATTGGACACGTTTAATTGACGAACTGGCCAATTAGAGTTTACTACAATGGAGAAAATAAGGCGAACAGTAGCAGGTTTGATGACTGGACTAAACGTCTCAATATAATCTACACCTGGTCGCTGGTGGAACCCTTTCGCCACGAGTCGAGCTTTAAAGCGATCAATTGACACATCAGGCTTGGTTTTGATACAGAAAATCCATTTGCAACCTATCACATTAGAAGCTTGTGACTATGGTACCAAATTCCATGTACCATTAGATATTAAGGCATCAATTTCCTCAGACATTGCTTGTCGCCAGACTGGTAGTTTGGTTGCCTTAATGTAAGACGTTGGAGTTATGAGAACAGTGGAAACAGCTTGGTAAGCTTTGGGTTTCAGATGACCAGTTTTTGATCTAGTGACCATAGGATGAAGGTTTTGTACAAGGGAGACATTGGGATCACTGGTGGACGTCGACGGCAAAGTAGGAGATATTGGTGAATCTTGCGTTGTAGTAATGGGCAAAGGTGAGTGTGGAAAAGTAGGAGATATTGGTAAGTCTTGCGTTGTAGTAATGGGTAAAGGTGAGTGTGGCAAAGTAGGAGATATTGGTGAGTCTTGCGTTGTAGTAATGGGCAAAGGTAGGAGTGGGGTGGATGACGATGGCGAAGGAGTAGGCTTTATAGGCTGGCCAAGAGAAAAATGAGGTGGAGGTGGGGCGCCAAGAATGGACGATTTACCATTACTTTCTTTGAATGGAAAAACCTGTTCATCAAACAAAACATGGCGTGAGTAAAAAATCTTATTGGTGGATAACGACAAGCATTTGTACCCTTTGTGAAGTAGACTATAACCAAGAAAGACACATTTTATGGAGCGAGGTTCAAGTTTATTCTTAGTATAAGGACGAAGCCAAGGATAACAACAACTGCCAAAAATTCGTAACGACTCATAATCTGGGCTACGTTGAAAAATTATTTGATAAGGGGATTTATAGTTTAGGTTGGGACTTGGTAAACGATTAATGGTATAAACAGCAGTGGCAAAGGCATGATCCCAAAACTTTGGTGGGACAGAGGAATGATATAAGTACGCACGACCAGTTTCAGTAATGTGTCTGTGTTTTCGTTCAGCACACCCATTTTGTTCAGGAGTGTGTGGGCAAGAACTACGTTGAAAAATTGCATTTTCAACTAAATAATGACGTAAGGCTTGGTATTCACACCCCCCCCCCCCCAATCTGGTTGAAAACACTTTATTGATCTTTCAAAAAACTTCTCAACAATAGCCCGAAATTTTACAAAGCAATTAAAGACATCAGACTTTTGACGAAGAAAATAAATCCATGTGTATTTGGTAAAATGATCAAAAAAGATGACATAGTACAAAGAACCATCAGAAGAAGCATTTGGTGCAGGACCCCATAAATCTGAGCATATTAATTCTAATGGTGCTTTGGCCGTATAAGTCGAATCCGGAAACGGTAACTTATGAGATTTACTGACACAACAGGTTTCGCATAAACGGGCAGGAGGACAAACAGGTAACTGATTCAAGGATAAAACTTTATTAACAGTCTTAGAACAAGCATGGCCTAAACGGGCATGCCAAGTAGATAAAGAAACAGAATGACTGGCAGGAGGAATTATCAAATAAAGTCCATCTTTAATGTATCCCCGGTGGAGCAGCTGCTTCGTTTTGAGGTCCTTAATGGTAAAATAAGATGGGAAAAATTCAATGGAAACATCATTAGCAGTAGTAAACTTAAGCATAGAAACCAAATTGGTGTTAGACTGAGGAAAATGAAGAATATTATTCAAAGAAAAACGATGAGAATAAAATGTTATATGATTAGAACCAATATAAGTAATGGGTAAGCTTTTACCATTGGTGAGAGTAACTTCATCAGTGCCTGAATATTCATAATGAATGCCCAGATTTTCCATTTCAGAAGTTAAGTGATGAGTTGATCCAGAATTGACGACCCACAGTTTAGAAGCATTTGGAGAAGAAGTGTAATTGGACATTGGTTTAGAATTGTAATCACTGGTGTTGTTGAATTTGGGACTTGGGCATTGTCTTGAGGTGTGACCTTGCCCACCACAATTATAGCAGGTTAGAGAAGAAGGATCTCTATTTGTGGAAGTGGAGTGACAACGGCCAGAAGTAGATTGAGAACCTCCACATCGATTACTACGACCTCTGCCTCGATTTCCACCAGTGGTAGTGTGACGAGTAAAGTGTGCCACAGCAGGAGGGTTAAGAGAATCAATTGAACTTTGAAGCTGCAATTCTTCAGAGAGAAGCAAGCCAAACAGATTGTCAAAGGAAACAGCAGTTAACTGAGATTCAATGTTGTGAGTGAAGGGTCTGTAATCAGAACCAAGACCCCTCAAAATGTGATCAACAGGATCATCTTCAGTGATAGGAGCACCGAGAGCAGACAACTGATCATATATTCTCTTAGCACGATCCATATAGGTGGTGATTTGATCATTACCTCGAGATAAAGCATGAAGAGCATTTTTAAGAGTTCGAATCTGTGCTCTAGAACCATAAGCATAAGTGGTTTGCAAACGTGACCAGGCAGCAGACGCAGTAGTAACTCCAACAACTTGAGAAAGCACTGCCTCAGAAAGAGAGCCCAAAATCTAGCTCAACACAATTTGGTCGTTCAGATACCAAGAGGTATTTTCAGGATTCACAGCATTGTTGATTTCTTTAGGAGGTGGTGATTTTGATCCATCAATGTGGTGTAATAACTGGTGACCAGAAAGAACAGGAATTACTTGAGTTTTCCAGAGAAGATAATTCGAAGAGGTGAGTTTGATGGTAATTTGATGATGTGCTGATGGAGGGCTGAAAGACATTAGACATTAGATTCAAACTTAAGTTGTACCAAAATGATGTTTTAGTATAACTAACCAAATTAAACATACATACTAAAACGACATCATTTGATGGCAAAGACCGACCTCTACATTAAAACTTGAGTTGTACCAAAATGATAGTCCTTTAGTATAATTGACCAAATCAAACATACATACTTAAACGACATCTTTTTGATAATAGAGGGGGTCTTCCAATTGAAATTAAACCGGCCTCTAAATTCAATATACAGGGTGGCTGTTCTCGTTTTTGTGTGCCACCTTGTGCCTTTTTTCATCCATCCATTAATATTAGCACAAGGTGACACACAGAAATTAATGGATGGATGGATGAAGAAGGGCACAGAGTGACACACAGATGAATTGATCTCCTAGATTCGAACTTGGTTTGAAATCCAGTCAACCTTAACTAGGCCTAGCAAATATTGCTAAATCCTAACTAGAGAGAACCTGTCTCACCCTAACTCTAATGTTGATAGCCCTTCACGCTATGAATCCCACATAGTTCCAGAAAGAATAAATCAAAGAAACTATTCTCAACAGTAGAAAGTTCGATTTGAACAATGCAGGCCAAAACATAACTCCATGAATTCTGCACCCATGATTTTGCAGATTGCAGAAGCAAAAATACCATACACATAAACAGGAAGATGATACAATTTAAAGGAACTGAAAGAACCAAACCTCCATTGTCGCATTAAGAAGCAAGGAATTAGAATAACCTTTGTATCCAAAGGACCGAGAGACTCAGCGAGGAAACTATAATTCTCCACCCTCATGAAGCAACCGTCGAGGTAAACACGACCACCGGTGTTGGGAAAACAACCTGGAATAAGAGTGCTAATCCGAGAGAAGCACACAGAACATTCGTCGTTGGAGAGATCGTCCATGCATTGAGAGAGCACATACAAGCGATCAGGAGGCTTCCCAATTTCGTGGAACGCGAACTTGTTACGAGACATCTCTTCTTCCATGTACTCGGTGGCCTGGGAGTAGTACTTGAAGTAGTTGGAAATGTTTTGGACATGGACGTCGTTGCATTGACGTGAAACTATTTCCGTTCTGGGGTCTGGCGTTGACGGCTAGATGATCAAAAACGCCACGGAAATGATCAAGGAAAGGCGAGAATTTGTCATTACAAGAAAGAGAATGGAGGAAGAAAGGTAGTGGACATTGGTACTATGTTATTTTTTGTGTTCTTTCTCATTGTTGTTCTCTACATTTTGCTATATTAACGCTTAACCTTTGTAATATTTTTCTTTTTCTGGTATATGTACATAAGTAAGGATTACAATCAGTCACTAAACTTAACCCTGAGCCAAAGTCCCCAACTCATTCAAAGCTTGAGGCGAGTCAAACTCCGTCAGGTCTCATTTTTATTTTTTAAATAAAAATAAAAATAATGTTATTTAAAAAAAAACTTTTAATTATAGCCAGGCAAGCTTGTGCAGATTTTTTTCAAAAACGTTGAACTCATTGCCTCATCAGCCTAAGCCTAACATGTTGACTTGCAAGTCAGTCCTAACCTAAATACCATCTCTAATTATAAGTTCATAATGTCCCTATTTAAGTATAAGGTTAACTAAACTAATTTTTTTTATCTTTTTTCAACCACAAATTGACCGACACATGACCCGACAAACCACAAGCAAGCTGAGCCAACCCGACTCATTATAATTTTTTTAAAAATCTCAAAAACAACTTCGCATTTCAAGTAACAATCAAGCTACGGTTTAGGCCGAACCGACCTACACTCAACCCATAGCTTGATCGAATCGACCACTTTTGACTCGTGACTTAGTCAACCTGAGTCAAAATCAAACCGAACCTAAATTGACATCTTTATCAATATATAAGGATTAAAATTTTAAACCGAACTAAAAGTTAAACTGATAAGATAAAATATTAAAATTTAAAAGATTCAACCATTATTATATTGTCATAATACCAACTAAAAATTCAATATAATTAAAATTTTAAAATATAATTAAAAAATTATTCTTAAAAATTTGAAATTTAATTAAAATTTTATCAAATAAAAATTAATTGATTTATTTTAATTTATAAGAACTTATTAATTTATAAAAATTGATCAATTAATTAACAAATTCATCAGTTTTTAACAATAAAAGTTATTAAAGTAAATCAAACTTAAAAAGCCGTACAAATCATTGAACCTAATTCCAAAATAGTACCTTTGATCTACTCGTTCCAGGAATGGCATACAGAACTCTCTTAAGTCATCTTTACTGTATGCTTTGTGGGTAATATCACAAACAAATTGCATCGGAACATGAGATAAAAGCCAACCTGATTAGTCAAGCTAATCAACTGAATCGACTGTGACCGCCGGCCAATGGATGGATGCCGAGCATTTGAGCGACACAATTTGGTCTGACGGTATAAAGGTCGGATCATTTCAAGTGCCAAGGACTGCGATCCAAGAACAAGCACCGACATGTAGGAAGATCAAGCACAGAACTAATGCTTGCCCAAACTGCAAGTGTATCAGAAAACAGTTCATTTAAAACAAGCTCAACCGCATAAATCCGACGGCAAAACTTCTATCATTGTCAGGGCGTCACAAGAGCTTCTTTCCAGTCGTTTTTTGTCAGTAACCATATGCAAAAACTAGGGTTGTTGGTATCAATTAAGTCAATATGAGACTACTCATCATCCACCAAAGACATAACTGGAATCCCCTTGCTAGAAAAGCTCGTACACTTGACTTTCAGCTTATCACCTACTTCAAAGGTCTTGCAGCCATTGCTCTGCATGATCATGAACAAGAAAGAGACGGAATCCATGTAAAAGGTACAGAACTCAAAAAGGAGGACCAATAATGAGAGAAATGAAAGGGCAGGCATGTATGAGGAAGAATTAAAGCATTTTCAACATAAGCAATTGTGTTTCTATACAGATAAGAGAATGTACATCGTAGTGATTATCATGATGATAAAAGAATCATAAGCAGCAGAAGAAAGAAATGATTTGTACCTCAAACCGATACATTCCACGAACTCCACTGCCCAAATCGAGAACCAGGCCAAGAGCACGAATTTGGAAAACTGTCGCACTAACCTTCGTCCCAAGTTTCAGAGTCTTGGCGTTCACATGATCCTGTTTCGTAGAGGTTTTAGATTTACTCTTAGAAGCAGAAGTTAAACCCGTTAGTTTTCCATCCTCATCACAAGAGATGGCAGTTTGAAGTGAAATTGCAGTTGATGGGGGAATAGGTGATAAAGATGATAGATTAAGGTCACATTTTTCAGATGGAATCTTTCTCTTGCGATCCTGCTTTGAACCCTGTGATGTTTTAGAGGTGCCCTTTGAAACCTTTGTCAAATCACCATTTTTTGCTGCTTTATCATTCTCTGGTAAGGAAGCTGAAGCATTGAGTTCAGCAGCATCATCATTCATACCATTCTTAGGTTGTGCAAGAACTCCAGAACTAAGAAATGAAGAATCAGATTCATCATTTTGGGGTGAGCTTGTCTTTCGCTTGTGATCCTGCTTTGAGGCTCGGGATTTTTTGGATATGCTCCTAGAAGCCTGAGTCGAGACATTAGATATTTTCTTCTCATCATCTGAACTTACAGAAGCATGTGACGAGGTACTTGAAGGAATTAGTGAATGAGGGTTATCATCTTGAGGTGGGCTCTTTTTTGACTTGGAGCCTCGTTTTGTAGATCGAGAAGTTTTAGAGTTACACGTAGAATGCTGACTCAAACTAGCAGATTTTTCCCTCTCATCACACTCTGTGGCACTTCGAATTACAAATGCTGGTGATGTTGAAGTAGAAGGATGCACAACATTTCTACTTATCTCCAACTTGTCCATCACAGGTTTCTGCTCTTCTTTGTTATTATCACTCCTTTCTAAAATATTAGGCGCTTCTTTTATGACATGAACACAACCTTGAACCGCATTAGTTGCTTCAGTTTCTGTCTGTGGTAAAGCTGCTTTAAGTGATAATTTAATGTTTCCACGTACATCCTGCCCTATACACATCAAGGAAAGCTGCTGGCCGATGGATACTACATCTGAAACTTTGGAGACCTGATGAATGAAGAACACAGAACTTAAGAGGGAAACAAAATATAAAGCTAATTTCCAAATAACACATAAGTGAATCTCGGTTTAAAATTATTAGTAGCAACATACTAAGACTCAGAAAATCAGATAAAGAGGTGAAGAAGAAAGAGAGAGAGAACAATGGAGTGGCTGTAGGGAGAAAATGCCATAATGGGTATACAAATGAGAAAAAAAGGATAAAGCTCTTAGGCAGCACTTCAAATAAGCGTGACATACCGGGTCATGTGAAAGCTCAGAAATATGTAGCAGACCCTGCTGGCCACCATTAAACTCCACAAAAGCACCATACTCTTTTATTGAAGCCACCACTCCTTTATATATTCCACCGACTTCAATTTCACGTCCAACGATGAAATCAATCTGAGAAGCAAAGGTACAAATAAAGGCACTTAGCAGGAGCAAGGATGTCTTCACATCCTCACTCAGAGGCATTTTGCCAGACACTAAAATGTAAACAAATTTGCTTAAGGTAATAAATTCGACTAAATTAGTGCTTCCATAGCATCCTGATCCCAAGTAGTAGATCATACACTACAGAGTACTTTTTAAGGTAAAATGAGTAGACAAAAAAGTTACATGTAACAGTCAAACTAGCTAAATTTGATAGCTTTTACCTATAAAACTCATAAGAACATTCCCATCAGTCCAGCAGGAGACTGTCGAATATCGCAATTGTGTAGCAAATTTTTCAATGCTTCATTAACTGAAAATTTTGTTCGCATTTTCCCCTCAATTCTTTTATTGGCATAATAAGGCAATGAGGCACAAAAATAGTTTTATTTTCATAGATAAGGAATTGAAAACTTTTTATTTTAGTTTGTCCTTGTTGGTTTAGGAATTAAGTTCACTAAGAAATAATAAGAATTCTTATTGGAGTAAATTTTTCTTTTAAAAATTTAGCTGGAATCTATATTCCATTAGGATAAGGATTCTAAAACTTATAATATATATAGACGTTGAAACGAAAGTGACAAAAAATTAAGAGTGGTACCTAAATTCCATTAAGTGTTTTTCAGATATTTATCGGTTTGATTCCAATAATTTTGGTTGTTTTAAATTCTGCGTGTAATTCCTAATTCTTGATACAAACCCTAGGAATTATTCCTGGACCTATCCCTTTGCTTCAATTCCTTATTTATAAATTTCAACACTAAAGTTCTCTACATAAATACAAATCCTTCTGTTAGTCTTACATCCAAGTGCTTCCCCTCTATAAATTCTGCTAAAACCGGACAGCACTTTACAATGTTGCAAACTTACTAGATTTGTCGACCAGAAACAACAGTGTCCAAAGTTCATATGAGAAAAAAGAAAAGATAACTCATCAAAATGGTGTTACTAGCAATTCAGTCATCTTGAACAAATATGTACCCATGAGTAATAGTTGCTATAAGTGATAGCTTATTTTCTCCATAGAATGTTTTATTAAAAACAGCTTAGTATACCAAACCTCCAAGAAGGTCACAAGGAAGCAGCAAATTAACACCATGTAATGGTAAGTTCATTCAAAATACCGTACGCAATGGGTGACTGCAAATCCAAAGCATGACTCCATTTACTCGGAGTGTAGTATTCAGAAGAACCAGATGCGCCAAACAAGAGATATACTAAGACAGATAAACTAAATTCAGAATACCTTTTCTTGCACCTTTTCCATTATTTTCTGGTTCTTAGCTACTACGGTAAGTGTTCCATCACCAACAGACAATCGTGCACCTAAAATTACATGATATTGAAATAATCAATATATTCCAGTGAACACTTTATCATGATTGCAAATTATAACAAAACTGCAAAAGATGTTACCATCTAGCAAGAATGAATATCATGATTGCAAATTATAACAACACTGCATAAGATGTTACCATCTAGCAAGAACGAATATAAGCTGGTTTTTATAATATTTTACATGAAATAATCCAGGCATGTTAAAACTGAAACCAGGAATAAGAGATTGATCCTAGGCTACACAAACAACAACTAAGGAACAATGTTACATATAACAATTTAACGTCAGCTCAGACTCATTAATAGTCTTTCCATATCTATCCACGCATAATTAATCTAGTAAAGACATAATAATATAAGAAAGCACTACGATACTGATTTGTTTTATAGCATACGAGTAAACAGAGCTAAGTTGATTCTTTAAAGGGCATAACTAGAACCAGTGCTGCTACCGAACATTTTGATACTGATGTATCAACCAAATGCACAGCACAAAGTTATATGTACAACTTTCATTATAAACTTCAAAGGACCAATTTGAATAAACTGTTGAATAGATACTAGAATAGTTAACTGCCATAGTAGCAAAATTAGAAGAATAAACCCCAACGATGTTATAAATGAGATATTTTAACCTTCTTAAAAGTAAAGCCACGACAATGTATAGTTTTTAAGCACCCTTTATTATTGTCAGGGTTGAACTGGACCTGTTTCATCTTCAATTTTTCTCTTTAGAGATCCTAGTGGCCCAATTAAGCGACGAAGGGAATCATTGCTGAACTTCAAGTTAACTGCATCATGAATCAAAAGTTTCACATAAGAACAATAACCCTGACAAGGCTGAGTGCAGAAGAAAACAAGGAGCAACAGGTCATGAATAAGAACCTATTTGAGGAGCATATTGATCATCTTGAACATGTGGTTCACTGATCTCTCGTTCCATGTGGTCAAGGATTTGGAGACGAGCTTTAAGCGCAGGCTCTAAGCACTCACAAATGATGTCCAGAGGAATTCCAGCAGGTTTTATATCCAACTGAATTGCGGTGACCCCTTTACAAGTTCCTGCAATTTTGAAGTCCATGTCTCCCAGATGATCTTCTAGACCCTGAAACAACCCAACTTTACTTTAAGGACTTGGTAACAAGTTAGTAGATTGGTGGGATTTCAAGGAATAATAGGGGCAGCATAAGAAAGATGTAACCCCTTTGGTATCATTAAAATAATTCTGTTTTCTACATTTAAAAGCCTCACAAATAGTAGTGAAACATAAGATCCATATAATTATGGAAGATGAACAAGAAGGATAAATTCTAGAAGTTCCAACCAATTTTTAGGCTCGATTAAGTATAAACTACAACATTAATAAATAGTAAAAATGATGTAAGCCACAGTGAATCAACAAACAAGAATTTCACCAGAATATCTGTCAGTATTTGGTAGTCCTTGATCGCACCAGTTGAGGGATCACTTTCACTGACAAGACCCACTGAAACTCCTGCAACATGTTCTCGCAGTGGAATGCCAGCATCCATCAAAGCCATGCTACCTATAAGATTCAAGTGAAAAATTAAGTAATATGATGTGATCAAAACCAAGTTTAAAGAATGCTTTATCCCTCAAAAAGAAGGGTATTTATGCACATGTCAAGTTCAGAAGAACAGCTACCGGCCAAAAACACAAAAATTAATAGTTTCCCTTTTGATAATAATACAAGAATTGGAGACCAATAGCTATATTAAAATTAGAAAAGATACCTCCACACACAGTTGCCATTGAAGTTGAGCCATCCGAAGCCATGACTTCAGAGTTCACACGAACAGTGTAAGAGAAGCCATCCTCTGGAGGTAAAACAGCAAGTAAAGCCTTCTCCGCAAGAGTTCCTGCAATTGATGATATAAACCTTACAATAGTTATTACTAATGAGGCATAGGAAGCATAATAGTTCTAATTCATTCTGATGCCAAGAGAAAACAAGTAACTCCTTGCTTATGTTTGCTGTCCCGAAAAACAAAATTATCTGGGTTTCCAAAATAGCAATTCATTATTCATCCTACATTCCATAACTCCTTGCTTGTGTTGATGCCCCTAGGCAACCAAATTGACTGAGATCAATACAGCAATTTGTTATCATCCTACATTAAAAAGATTATAACCTCACTTATGCAACTTCCTAGAAAGAGTACATGTTGTGCCAAGAAGCATGATGAACTGCTCATGGTGAATTTCACAGCTTGGAAACAAAAAGCATTCTTAAATTTAAAATGAAAGAATCAGCATATTTAATGATTAAACAAGGAAAGCCCATTAAGGCAGCCAAATTACTGATAAAATTAAACAGCAAATAAAACAGAAAGAGAAGGTATACTGAGCACTGACTCGTCTCAGGGGTACGATGAAAAGGAGATAGCAAGAAGGACATGTAAAAGTAGATTACCATGCCCAACTTCACGTCTGTTCAAGCCAGTTCGTTTGCCAACTTCGTTAATCGAAAATGGTGGAAAGCTATAGTGGACCATGAAGCGCTTTGTTGCAGGACCAACCAAGGACTGTAAACGTTGAGCATCTCCAGGTGACCCAAGAGTCACAGTGCAGAGAACCTATACAATTATGGG
>JAOQMQ010000001.1:21397813-21408233 GCA_027563845.1 Erythroxylum subrotundum | reverse complement strand
GCATCGGAATCAGAGATGGAACCGAATCCAGGTATTCCGCATTACCTTCGTTTTTGATCCTTTCACGGGACCCTGGGTATGTAATAAGGTTCCCTCTACGTACTAACACCTTATGGTCATATTGGAGAGACATACAACATCCCCATTGGATACTAGATTGTAACTCAGAGGCATCTGAGATGGTTATAGCAATATGAGAATTAGTTGGCAAGCATGTAGTCTCATTGTTCCCCTTTCATTGTAAATAATTGGCGTAGATACTTCCACATTTGTAAAAGCTAAGTGGGATAATGCCTTTGAAAGGGAGGTCTTCAGATGATCGTCGACGTTTTTGTTAAATTCTTTTCCAGGTTCTGAATAGAAAAGAACCACAGGAACGTGCATAGGAGGGGATAACTGATCCAAAAGGGAGAGCTTATAGGTTCTGTGTTCGTGTGGTGTGGGAGAAGGTGTTTTGATGGTTTCTTTGGATAGGATAAGAAAAGTCAAGCATGCAACTCAAAAACACAAGATCAATAACTCCAATCATTGCTCGATGATGTTCAGCAATGTCTCTGATAATTTTGAATCTTCTAGCCTTTGTTTCACGATGCGATGGTGTTGAATATTCTGTTTCATGTGTGAGAGGATGGGGACCCAAAATGTTTATAAATTGCTTCATCACCTCTGCCCATCATAGAGGATGAAACATGATGAAGTATGGGCATTAACGTTTGCGTGGTTAAGGGTTAAACATTAAATGGACCATATTCTCAACAGTAGGAACAGTAGGAAGATTTGAAAAAATCTTACATTCTCCCACTTGGTCCATTTAACCTAACACCAAACATAACAAGAAATCAAATATATGAATCATGGCAATAAGTCCTCTTATAGTGAGTATTATCTTCCATGTATTACATACATAAAATTTCTCATTACTAACCCTTAAACTTAACGAATAAACCATATGTTTATTCTAGGTCCAAATTAGATGATATTTCTCAAAACGAATCAAATATATGTGTGCACAAAAACATATGAGAAAACATCAAATTAAATAAGAGTTTCATTGAAGCAACAAATGTGTAATAAAAAATTACATTATGGAACCAAGTCCCATTTGCACTACGTGATCCTTAAACTACTTAGGTGACATGCCTTTAGTTAAAGGGTCCCCAATCATCAAATCAGTGCTAATGTGCTCTATGACAACTTTCATTTCCTTAATATGTTCTCTTATGACTAAATACTTAATGTCGATATGCTTACTTCGACTTCCAATCTTGTTATTTTTAGCCATAAAGACCGCACCTAAGTTGTCGCAGTACAATCTTAATGGCTTAGAAATTGAATCGACAACTCTAAGCCTAGATATAAAACTCTTCAACCATACACCATGCAAGGTGGCCTTAAAATATGATACGAACTCAGCCTCTGTAGTGGAAGTAGCAATCAGGGTCTGCTTGACACTTCTCCAAGATATAGCTCCACCAGCTAGCATGAAAATATAACCAGATGTTGATTTCCTTGAATCAATGTAGCCAACAAAGTCTGAATCGGAGTATCCAACGACTTCTAAGTTCTTAATTCACCTGTACATAAGCATGCAGTCTTTTTTTTCCCTATAGATATCTCATAACCTTCTTTGATGCTTCCCAGTGGTCAACACCTGGATTACTCTGATATCTACCTAGCATTCCAACAACATATGCGATGTCAGGTCGAGTGTAGACCTGAGCATACATAAGGCTTTCAACAGCTAAGCATATAGAATGTTCTTTATGTATTCCTATTCAAAATCATTCTTTGGGGATTGATTCAAATTGAATCTATCACCTATGTATTCCTATTCAAAATCATTCTTTGAGGATTGATTCAAACTGAATCTATAACCTTTCACTATAGGTGCTACACTTGGTGCACAATCTTTCATCTGAAATCTTTCTAAAGCTTTGTTGATATAGGTCTCTTGAGACAAACCCAAAATGCCTCAAGATTTTTCTTTATGGATCTTGATGCCAATGACATAAGATGTCTCACCCATATCTTTCATATCAAAATTCTTTGAGAGAAATTGTTTCACCTCATATAGCAAACCCTTATCATTAGTCGCAAGTAAAATGTCATCCACATATAACATAAGAAAACAAGTCTTACTCCTTTTTGGTATAAACATTGGTCCATTATTTTCTCTTCAAAACCGAACGTACTGATAACCTCATGGAATTTTAAATACCACTGCCGGGAGGCTTATTTTAATCCATATATGGATTTATTAAGCTTGCAGACTAAATGCTCACCATCACTAGAGGAGAATCCTTCAGTTTGTTTCATGAAAACCTCTTCCTCTAGTTAACCATTGAGGAATGTCGTTTTCACATCTATTTGATATAACTCAAAATCAAAATGAGCTACCAACGCCATGATTACACGAAGAGAATCTTTCTTAGATACAAGAGAAAATGTCTCTGTATAGTCGATTCCTTTATGTCTTGCTTTATGTCTCTCAGTATTGCCTTGTGAGTCTTTCTTTGTCTTAAATACCCATTTACATCCAATGACTTTTACACCATTTGTCAACTCAACGAGATCCCAGACTTGATTAGATGCCATAGAATCCATCTCATCTTTCATAGCATTGTACTACAAGTCCAATTCCTTAGAACTCATGGCCTGTGAAAACGTTTCAGGATCATTTTTAGCTCTAATGTTATGATATGACTCTTGTAGATACACTATATATTCACTAGGTATTGCTGACCTTCTAACCTTAATAGATCTCCTCAATGTTGTATCATCATCCTCACGAAGAACCTGTTGCTTAACAATTTCTAGCTGTTTCTTATTTACAACTTGATCATTTGGATTGGTATTAATAG
Source organism: Erythroxylum subrotundum (assembly GCA_027563845.1). Taxonomy (NCBI): domain Eukaryota; kingdom Viridiplantae; phylum Streptophyta; class Magnoliopsida; order Malpighiales; family Erythroxylaceae; genus Erythroxylum; species Erythroxylum subrotundum. Next base: position 21,405,372 of record JAOQMQ010000001.1, on the reverse strand, counting down.
CTTGTGAAACTTCAGTAACTGGTTGTCCAACAACTGTTTCAACATGAAGGGTGTAAATGACAATTAATCTATCACTTAAACCATATGGTTGAGTATCATAATGGCCTTTTTCAAAAACTATGTCTTGAAATTGACCACTTCCACTGATCAAGTCATTCTCAAGAAATTTTGCATTTCTTGACTACATAATTCTAGTACTGTGAGATGGACAATAGAATCTATACCCCTTAGACCTTTCAACATATCCAATGAATTACCCACTAATGGTCTAGCTTCTTCTCTTGTAGGTTATAAATTCTCACTTCAGATGGGCATCTCCAAGCGTGTATATGCCTCAAACTCAGTTTCCAACCTTTAAATAACTCAAAATGTGTCTTTGAGATAGCCTTAGTTGGAACTCAGTTTAATATATACACAACTGTCTTTAGAGCTTCAGTTCACAAGAATTGAGAAAGTTTTGTATTACTCTTCATACTTCTCACCATGTCCATTAAGGTTCGGTTTCTTCTTTCTGCCATACCATTCTGATCCGGAGAACCAGACATGGTGTACTAGGCAACAATCTCATGTTCCTAAAAAAACTTTGCAAAAGGACCATGGGTTTGTCCACTTTTAGTGTATCTACTATAGTACTCTCCACCTCTATCTAACCTCACGATTTTAATCAATTTTCCACATTGATTCTCCACTTTAGCCTTAAACATTTTAAAGGCATCCAAAGCTTCGTCCTTAGAACGAAGTAAGTAGAGATACATATATTGCGAATAATTGTCTATGAAGGTGATAAAGTATTTCAGACTATTTGCATCCATATCTGGACAGCAAATATCTGTATGTATAATTTCTAACATGTTTGTACTTCCCTTGGCACCCCTTTTAGACTTGTTAGTTTGCTTACCTTTAATGCAATCCACGCAAGTCTCAAAGTCAGTAAAATCTAAAATCTAAAATCCAAAGTACTAAGTGCCCCTTCATTTACTAATACCTGAATTCTCTCAATGTAGATGTGTCCTAATCTACGGTGTCATAACATAAAAGATTTTTCATTCACAACACATCGTTTCAATCTAGCAGTGACATGTATCGAATTATAGGCATCATCATTTTGTAATTGAATGGAATAAAGACCATCAGATAATGTACCATAACCAATAACTTCAGATCCATTACATGAACTAAAACCATAATTTAAAAAGTTAAGGAAAAACCAAAAGGTACAAGTCTTGATACAGAAATCAAATTTCTAGAGAAACTTAAAACGTAAAAGGTCTTTTCCAAACACAAATAATGTCACTGCTTCAAACCAAATTGCAAGTGAAATTTGGAACATAAAAGGTCTTTTCCAAACACAAAATAAAGTCACTGCTTAAAACCAAACTGCAAGTGCCAATGGCTTCCACATGTGAACTTGCCTTGCTTTCTGAATAGATGTATTGTTCGCTTCCCACCGGCTTCCTTAAGTTTTGCATACCCTGCAAGGTATTTGAAATATAAATTGTAGAACCAGAATCAATTCATCATGTGTTATGATTAACATTAACCATATTAGATTCATAACAAACAAATGAAATTGGAATACCTTTCTTTTCGAACCAATTTTTAAATTTAGCGTAGTCTTTCTTCATGTGTTCCTTCTTCTTACAGAAGAAACACTTTTATGGTTTCTTTATATCAGATTGAGAGAAATTTTGACCTTTCCTTGTTTTTGACATCACCCTGCCTCTTCTTTCCTGAAACAGTCAAATTCACCCTTTCACCCTCTTCCATCAACAACCTCTCCTCTTCTTACACACACATGGTCAACAATTCATTGATCGATCACTTGTTCTTATGTGTGTTATAAGAGATTTTGAAAGGACTGTATTGTTGAGGGCAGAGCGCACAGAATGTAATGTACCAGGAAAGACTCCAATATTGTAACCTCCAAGGCTTTCAGCTGAGTCGTTATGTCCCTCGTACGCATGATATGATCACGTACGCCCTTTATTCTATTAAGCCTTAAGGATGACAACTAAATAATCAAGGTGTTGGCAAGGGCCTTATCAGATATAGCGAATTGCTCATCAATGACCTTCAATAGATCCCTGACATTATTATGCTATTCGACAGAACTACGAATACCAGCAAATATTTCGGTCTTTATGAACATTATGGAGAGGCGATTAGAGCTCTCCCATTTTTTATAAAGAGCAACAACATCTGGAGTGCTGGTTTCTGTCATACTCGATAGTTCATCCTTCCTAATAACATAGTCTATATCCATCCAGCCCAAATGAAGCATAATTTTCTCCTTCCACACCTTATAGTTGTCACCTCTCAATTCGGGAATATCACATTTAATATTAGAAATATTCACAGTCTAAGTAACTGCAAAATCAAAAATAAAAATATATGCTTGTTATATATAATTTGAGACCAATAATAATTCATGCTTTACCAATGTAAATCATGCTTTTAACAGATGAATCTAGTGACATAAGACTTGCCTATGAGCTAAAGTTCTACTCAGTTAGATTCATCTATAACTTTATGACAAACTATCAAATTATGTTCGTTTTCTTAATTCTTGTGGGTAGATTAAGAAACATAATCTGATATTTCATCTTAATTAATCATAAAAATATAACAAAATTCCTGTAGGTAGATTTTATCATATCTCGTATGATTAATTACAATTATCGATTTAATGTGATTTTAAAACTAAATATATAATCGTAATTAATGAGATGTTATAGCTACTCCCAATTAATTAAAATCATGATGATCACTCACGTTACCTTAAGCTTAAATAAAACTTAAACATTTGCATCAATGAATAAATAGTGCAAATAAATCAAATAATAATGCACAAATTATTTAATCTAATTTTGCATGTATAATGATCATAAATTTATATACACAATTTTCAATTAATCACATATAATTTGTGCAAATAATTAAACAATTATAACTAGCATGTCAAATTTAATTCCAATATTAGACATACAAATTAATATTAATATTTTCATAAAATATTAATACCAAATTGATTTTATAATTAAAATCACAAAAAATGGGTTAGGTCTTGATTAACCCAATAATTACTGATATTAACATAATTAATATTAATGATTTTTTTAAAAACAAGACGTTGTCTTCAACCTCTAGCCAGGTCGGTGTGACTCGGCTCCAACCCGACAACAATAGGCGCACGACAGGAGGCAGAAGGTTGAGGATGGCTGGTGATTGGACGACGACAACGAGTCGACGTGCGTGAGACGTCAGAAAACCAACCATGCGACGTATGAAGGCCACCATGTACGATCATCGTCGTCCTTCCTCTCTTCACCTTCCAATCACCTTTGGGTTCAAAATGGAGTATCAAAACACGATTCTAACATCAATCATGTACAAAAACGTCGAGAATATTAAAAAACTCAAGCTCATCTCACACGGCAGAAAACAAACGAGAAACAGAGCATAACAGAGACATAATTCTCAACAGTTCAGATGCAAGGCAGAGGCACGGTGGGTCTGATACCAAATGAAAAGTCAAGCATGCAACTTAAAAACACAAGATCATTTACGTGTGAACAAGATACATGCATGTTATTCACGTATTTAGCAACAGAAGCATAATCGAATAAAATAACTCTAGCCATTGCTCTGATGATGTCCAGCAACGTCTCTGATAATTTTAAATCTTCTAGCCTCTATTTCACAATGCAATGGTGTTGAATATTCTGTTTCGTGTATGAGAGGATAGGGACCCAAAACGTTTATAAATTGCTTCATCGCCTCTGCCAATCACAGAGGATGAAACATAATGAAGTATGGGCGTTAACGTTTGCGTGGTTAAGGGTTAAACATTAAATAGACCATATTCTCAACAGTAGGAATAGTAGGAAGATTTGAAAAAATCTTACAGGATATTAACATTCAAAGCCACTTGTCCATAGCAAAATGATCAACAAATGTGCATGAGTTCATACATTATAAGCAAACCAATCTTACATGGTAAAAATTATGTCAAATCAAATATAGAAAAGGATAAGAGTGTTGTCGGAGGATTCATGTGCATGTAGAGTTGGGGAGAGATTTTTTGTGCTCTAACAAGTAACCATCGCGCGGTTACCGGAGAAATAGATGCCAAATAAACTAGATATGGAGACTCTTCCTATCGATTTGGGAAGCCTTTTATATGGAGACCTTTCAGCTGTCTCAGAAGCTTGTTAACTTGTCAATGAAGCTTGGAGGAAACATAGATTCTTTCTTGTCGTTAATCATGGAGTCGATTCACAACTTATAGCTAAAGCTCATGAGCATATGGACTTGGCCTTTGGCATGAATCTCTCTGAGAAGCAAAGAGGTCAAAGAAAGATCGATGACTCCTTCAAATACTCTAGTAGCTTCACTGGTAGGTTCTCCTCCAAGCTTCCATAGAAGGAAACGATTTTTTTTGATATCTTGCAGATGGGAATCGATCTTGTTCAAACATTGTTGAAGAATATTTCTTGAATGTAATGGGAGAAGATTTAAGAGATTTCGGGTAAGAGAACTGAACTTGGTAGTAAAAATTTTAGTATGGGTAGAGTGTGGAATCAATTAAGAAGAATTGAACTTAGGTCTAACATTGTCAAAGTGACTAGAACTAGTAATCCAAACTAGACTTACTTTGATATTATATTAGAATTTTTAATATTGATGGAGTGTAAAGCTTATTAATAAGAATTGGACTTGAGTCTAATCATTATCAAAATAACTAGAACTAACTATTTAATTAGTTGGTCCTTACCATTTATTAACCCTCTAATATTTTCATTTTTAATCTATGTAGGATATTCTAAGACTTGCTTTTATTTTAGGACTTCAAGACCAACCATGTCGCTATGAATCTTCTAACAATAAACATGTTTGAGATTGACAGAGGCTACTTCAGGGAGTTTTTCCAAGGAAACGATTCCATCATGATATTGAATTACTACCCTCCATGTTAGAATCTTGATTTAACTTTCGAAACAAGACCTCACTGTGATCCTACTTCTTTAACTGTCCTCCATCAGGATCAAGTTGGTGGATTCCAAGTGTTGGTCGATGGAAGTTGGAGATTTATAAATCTCGATCCACAAGCATTTGTTGCCAACATCGGCGACACATTCATGGTAAGTTTCCCACTCCCATTAATATGGGTTAGGTGTTCAAAGTCCCCAGAATAATTCTGATCCTTCAAACTTTTATAGTAGTTGTAGAATCAGGTCGAATCCTTAGAGAACTAAACAATCAGGTCGAATCCCTAGAGAACTAAACACTAACTCTTAATTTCAAGTAATAAAAGTAAATTGGTGGGATTAAATAACTGATTAACTGAAATCAATACGTAAATAAATTAAATCAACTGAATTTAATATGAGAAAGTCAAGATTACCAAACTCCCACTCAAGGGAAAGATCTCATCTAATTGTAATATTGATCGTTGGTTTAAAAAGATTATTTTCACGATTCAAGCAGTTAGTCCGAAACATATTAGGATAGTCGTAATAAGTCTCAAAATTTTCTAAATTAATTGGTTCAAACCCAGCGTATAAACAAAAACTTATCATCTATTGACTAGGTGTGATAGCATTCTATATCAAATGTATTTTATTCTACAACTTAATTAAATGATATAGATCGATATACATATGCTGTTATAAATGATAGAAATAAGTTTCGTGAAAAAGACTAAACCCTAAATTAAATAATCGAAATAGCTGAAACTATTCAATTTAGTTTTCTTGTTTATCTTAAATTAAATATAAAAATTCATAAATAACATATTTGTTACTTGTACCAATCTTTCATGACAATTACAGATCACTGAATTCCTGAATAGCGATAGAAAAATTAATATTAAATTAAATTGTTAGATTAATCGAATATTAATCGTTTATGAAATATGAAAATCCAAAGACAGAAATAATTGAATTAAAATGTGAATAAAAGTTTGATACACAAGACCGCACAAGGTTACAATTGGAGTGTTGAATCCCCTTCAATCAGAACGATTAAGTTTAGTCACATATGACTTTCGTTCCAGTAACAAAAATAGAAGAAAGATAAAAAATTGCTAAAAACGTAAGAAGAGAGAACGTTTTTTTGTTGTGAGGAATGTCCTTTTTATAAGGTTTTCTAATATAATCTTAATCTAACTCTAACTTGTAAAGATGTCTATCTAAAACGAATTCAAATTCCTACATGATAAGGATAAGGTGAAGTCTTCCTGTCAAACTCCAACTCTTCAAGTGATTAGTCTTATCCATTTCATCAATCTCTTCACTTCATCCAAAATTGGTGATTATCACCACTAGAGTCCCAATTTAATGCAATTTCTATTTTTCATCTCCTAAAAAAAACAAACATTAATTTTCATATTTAAACATCAAAATAAATCTAAAATAAATAAGATAATATCAAATAATACAGCAAGATAAGATCTTATCAAACATTTTAAATAGCAAGTTACTTTTAACACATTGGTTAAGTTTAGTCATTTCAGGCACTATTGAGCTGTAAGTTCAAAAGTTAGCTTGCACCAAGTGGTGGTGAACAAGAAAACAGTAAGGAAATCATTGGCATTTTTCTTATCACCAAACATGGAGAAAGTAGTGAAACCGCCCGAAATCCTAGTCAACCCTGAAAATTCCAAAAAACTATCCAAACTTCAGATGGCCAAGTTTACTAGAATTCACGCAGAAGCATTACAGGGTTGACACCCTGGAAAGCTTCAAAACCTGGCTTCAACAGAAAAAGGGTTACTAAAAGAGGTGACCAGAGAATTCCAAGCATTAAAATGAAGAAGTGAATGTGTAGATGGTGGCTGCTTCTTCTTCTCTTCTTCTTCTTCTTTCTATGTGATTGTCTCTTTCTGCTTTTGTTCTCAGTTCTCAGCTTCTTCCCAAACGCAGTAGAAATTAAATAAGAAAAGCCACGTCATTTTTTTCAAAATTCCATTTTATTAAAATTTAAAAAAATTCATGTCGGTAAAATTTTTTTTCACATCATTATTTAATTGATGGAGACCTAACTCCGTTGGTTATTTCGTCTAAAATTTTGAACGTATTGCAAATGTCAAGGTTTCATTTTAAACGCTCCTGAACGTTATGATCCAACTCAATCTTTTGAATTTCGTTCCGTACTGACCGGTACCGGGCAGTACGTACCGTACCGGCTGAAGAACGATACGAAATATAAGTGTTAATGTATCGAGTGTAAATACCAGTTGATATCGGTTTATTTCTTCTGGTACCGGCTAGTATCTATAATACCGGCCATATACTGACCAGTATCGATAATTCTGAAAAATATAGGGACTCATTAACAAAATTTTCAATTTTTTTTAAAAAATTACTCTCCTTTCCTTTTTCAAAGTTTTAATAATTAATTATTTAGTTAAACTTTTATTGTGATTTTTAATTTTAATTTTAAAATAAAATAAATATTTTTATTACTAATAGTAATTATACATTAAATTAAACTTTAAAAAAATTATTTAATTTAATTTAAGTTTAATCTTTATAAAATATTTATTAATAAAGTATTAA